>CM033347.1:17373600-17579936 GCA_019395295.1 Osmanthus fragrans | reverse complement strand
AGTTAAGAAGTAAACGAAATATCGCTAAAAAATGAAAGAAATAAGCAAATTGCAGTTTTGGGCGGGAAACAAAGCTCGATGGCCTCGACGTGTGCATCGAAATGACGTTTCCGAATTGGGGTCATGAGCCCGATTCTGATAACCGTAGCCAAAGTTATGGCTAAAATACCAAAACACGTCTCAATTACCAAAATTATGCGACTACTTGCCATATTTGCGCTGATTTGCCAACTCGTGATATTTTAGAGTTATTAATATGTTATCTGACAACTCAGCATCTGACTCGGACCCTCCTGCATTACTATCTCTCTACTCCTTCCCATTCTGTCCCTATATTTATTTGTTATTTATTGGTGTTGGAGTTTGTGTAAAAGGGTTAGTTGAGATAGAAATAGTGTTATTTTGCAGGAAAAGCAGAACATATAAAACCGAGTGCGTGTAAAAAGGTTTGTGAAAGGGTCGGTGGGGGTGTGGATTTGGTTTTAGGTTAAGGTAGCGATGGCCAACGAGCTGAGCGACTCTTCGACTCGGCTCGTAAAAAAGATGAGCCCAAACACGAGCCTAGCATAGGTTGTGCCCAACGAGCCGAGCTTTGCTCGTGGGTTCGTCAAAAATTAATTATTTTTTAACAAAAAGTTTGAAAAAGCCTAAAATGTTGCAAAAAAAAAAGATCGAGGGCTCAACTCGGTTCGTGAACTCACGAGCTCATGGGCCAAGCCGAGCTCGCCCACGAGAAACGAGCCGAGCAAAAGCTCGGCTCGTTTTATAACAAGCCACACACGAGCCGAGCTCATGGGCATACGCTGGCTCGGTCCATTGCCACCACTAGGTTGAAGGGTCAATTGGGGGGGGGTGGGGTGGGTGGGTGGGTAGGTAGGTGCATAGGTAGGGATGAGATTTTGGAGTTAATTTGCAAAAGCATTTTTTAATTTCATATGGTAACAGTTTGTTTGTTGATTTGACGTGTGCAAATCACTTAATTTTTGGAGAATTTAAACTACCACATCATTTTCCGTCGTAGGCACAATCATAGACATAATTCAACCGGTGGCCAATTCAGTGCAACGAAGTTCAGTTCGGTGGTCATTGGGAAGCTTCATTAATTTTAGTGAGTAAACCATGACAATTTGTAAAGTTCATTGGATAATGAAAGAATTAACTCATTAAGTTGGAATATAAATTGTATAAATATAGTATTTTTTTTATAAATTTTAAAATTTTAATAAGGAAAGATTTTGCCCTATTTGGTCCCACTAAAATTATTATTCATTTTTCTCTATCTTTTTATCAATTACATATTTTTCAATAAAATAATATTATATGAAATATCAAACTTTTTCTTTAGCCTATAGTCAAATATTTACATATAAGAATAAGGGGTACTTTTAATATTGATCTAGTCAAAAGGTTCTATTTCTACTTTGAATTGTTAAAATTATAATATTATCACAATTGGTAAAACACAAAAACGCCCTTAACGAAATGAATTTTTGTATATTGCAGGATACATCCTTATCCTTGAATAGTCTTTTTAATTTTGTCCATTTTTCCTTCTATCTCGAATTTTAGCATATAAATCCATTTTTGATCTAATAGATTAGCATAATCTGCAATATATCTATCAAAATTTTCTGCAAGTATATAATATTTTTCAGATGATGATTCATTTAATCTTTCCATTTGATTAGTAATATCATTTATTTTATCTAATAATTTTTCTAATAAGTTATCTAATCCTTTAAATGTATATCCTGGCATATTACTCGTTTTCACTAAAATTTTCTTCTGAATCTGATTTTTCCTCAAAAATTTCTTCATCGGTTTCTATTTCTTCAAAATTAACTTCTTCACATTCATCTTTAATTTGATCGAAATCTGTAGTTAATATTCTAACTTTCTTTTTTGGACATTCGGTACTTATATGTCCTTCTTCAATACAATTCCAACATTACATCTTTTTTTATCTAATGGTTTTTTGTTATAATTTTTATATTTTCTTTTAAAATATTTTCTTTTAGGTTTAAAGTATTTCTTTTTAAATTTCTTAAATTTTTAATACTTCTTATTTTTTGCTTTTCTTTTTCTTTTATATTCATAATATCCCCAATTTCCAGGTATTTTAGTATCTCTAGAACAAATTCTATCTTGTATAAATCCTGATTGTTTATAAATCATTTGATTACTACACATTGTACTTATTTCGTCTTTTATAGTTCTTATTATAAATCCTAACGTATAGACTTCTATATTTCTTCCAAATTGTTTTTCTCTAATCTTGCTTTGAAAATAATTATTCCATGGTGGTAGTAATTTTCTAATAATTTTTTTTTATAATAATCATTATCAGCTCTTCTTCCGAACATCATATAATAGTATTTACTGTATTCACAACAATATTTATTAAGATAACACATGTTACAGATTTGTAAATGTTCAATCCTATTTTTAGCATCCTCTATTTCTTTGTCCTAACTCTAGTACTTTCAGCTACCCAATCTTCTCCTGCAAATTCTCTATAAATTCTTGTTGCGACTTTATTTATTCCTTCATTTATACTAATTCCAAATCATGCTTCAATACTATCTTTCCAAATACTTTTTATTGTCTCATCAATCCTAGGTACCAATTAGCTGTATTTCCTTTAAAAGTTACTAAAAAATATTCAGTTCTATTTTTATTATCGGTATTGCTACGGTTATAGTTAAAGTATGCTACCATATTAGTACTCCATTTATTTATAACTTTTCTATTATCTAATTCACAATCTAGGCGTAAATAAGATCATGTAATCTTTATTGGGTTTGATTCTCTTATTACTGGTTTAAATTGGTCTCTATACATTTTTTCTTTTCTAGTTTTAAAATCAACTTTTGTATTAACATATCTTCTAGGATCAATTTCAGCTTCATATCTAGCTGTGCTAGTTTCTCCATAATCTTTTTGTTTAACTGCTCGTGGTTCTCCTGTTTTTCCAACCATATGATTTTTAGTTATTTTTTCACAGATTTTTAAATCTTCTAAGTCAAATATCAAGTTTTCTATCTCTTCGTTCATTATTCTTTTATAGCTGATTTTTCTTCTCTATCTATAAGATTTTCTTCTTGTTTTTTAAGATCAACTAATAATCTTTCAATATCATCTTTAAATCCTACATTTAACTTTATTTATTCTTCATATTTTTTAATTTTCTTCTTGACTTCATTAAGTTCTTCGGTATAATCTGGTTTAAATGGTTTCTCTTTATTTAGATTTTCTATTCTATTTAAAAAAATTTCTGTTCTTAAAAAATTATTCTGTAGTTTTTCTTTTTCTTCTTCATAATTTATTTCAATCCTAGTAATTTTTTATCAATTGTTTTTATACTTTTTTCTATTAGACAAACTTTATCATTCATACTCATCCTTTAATTTTCTTATACGGTGGTTCAAATCCTAATTTTTTATCTTTTCTTCTAAGGCTGCTATCTTGCTAACATTATTTTTTTGTGCAATTTTTGATATTTGATTTTGAATTCCTTCAAGTAAGGTTACATCAAGGATTTCTAAATTATTAATTTGTTCTTTTATTTTATTAATAAATTGTTTAGACATATTTTTACTAATATTTTCTAACTTTTCTTTGGCTAAATCATCGTTGATATCAATATTATTTATTTCTTTTATATCTTTTATAACTTTTGGTTTTAGTTTACCTAATTGTTGCCATAAAAATTCATTAGTCTAGTTAGTTGTCATATTCATCCATCCATTATTATTACCCCCATGAACTTAAAGGTCGAAATATAGTAGTACTATATCCCCTGTTTTCGTAACTTCCAGGTGGTAGTTTAATGTTTTCTATTTCTTGTTTATCAAATTTTAATTTTGGAAATTTCATATTAGTCTGGTTGATTTAAATTTTGTCTTAAACTTCTTATTAAACTAGCTAAGTTATTTTGTAAGTCCTCTTCAACTTGTAGTTGTAAATTGAGAGTTTTTCTAATAATATCATTTTGAATTTTAATCTAATTTTTAATATTTCTTTTAATTTCTAGCCTTTTTCATTATTAATTTCTTTTTCCTTTTCATATTCTTCGTTATAATAATCTATTCTTTCTTTACAATATTTCCAAGTTATTCTAGGCATATTCTATGTACTAAAACTATATGTAAAATTATTTCTTTCAAATTGCTATTTACTAAATTATTATATTCTTCTTTTTTATTATAATAAGTTTCCAAGGGTTTTTTGCAAACTCCGGCTATTATTTGTTCTTTATATCTATTCTTCCAATAATTTTTCATATTTATATTATATTTTTGATTTAAGAGATATTGATTACATTGATTACAATTATTAGATTGAATTATGCTAACAATTTTCGAATTAGAGGTTTGATTCATAATAGATTTTTTGATTTTATGAGATCTTTTATCTGGTAGGGCTCTGATACCAATAAATGGTGAATTTGAAAGAGTTCAATATTTTATAAACAAAATCATTAAAACATTCTATTCAGTACTATTTCCATCATAACAATCATCATATTCATTGTCATAATCATATAAAAAAGAGTTATAAATGTCTTCATTAATCATTTTATTGATTTCATAATCTAAATATTCTTTAAGTATTCTTTTTATTATATCACTAGGTAAAACTCTTTTTAAATGTATAGCAACAATGGTTAATATTTCATCATAATAATCCATATGTATCCATAAATATTTTGATCTAAACATAGATGATTTGTGTGAAGTGTTCATAGAAGAAATCTTTTCATAATATAATCCTTCAATTATAATCTTTCACCGAAACATGTTAAACAATCAAAGTTTATTTTAAGTAAAAGGCATTACCACGCTTCGCACAAGGGCAACATTCCTCAACATCACTGGTCACCTTCGTCTAACAAAGTCGGCCAACAAGTCATCACAGGCATCAATAGGCACTCAAGACTCTAAGATAGACTCACTGTGTATGAAAGAAACCAAAACATAGTAAAAGATTTTACTCAAAACAAACTTCTTTTATTGAGACATGAAATAGGAAAGTTTATAATACAAGGATAGTATTACAAAATGATTCCTCTATGAGAGGACTTCTTAAGCTAAAGTTCCAGAAGACATAGATGATTTGAAGAGAAAAATGGGATAAGTTTTTCGATTCTGCTGTCCTTCAAGATATGTCTCTCTTTTTATAGATGAAACTCGCTTCACCGAGAAGCTTCTCTCCATTCTTTTGATGCCAGGTGTCTTCAATAATTCTTTTAACTTTAAAAATAAAGTAGTTGAGTACTTTAATAAAGTGGTTGATTCTAGTTGTTGCTATCTTCTTCCTCCTTCTACATCTGTCAGCTTCTTTTAATAAAGTTGTTGAAAACATTAATTAAGTGGTTGAATTATTGATTCCAGCTGTCCAGTGCACTGTCCACTTCTTCTTTTATAGTGCTACATTATTAGTACGGTCGGTGTAACGCCCCAACCCCTAGTGGACCGGAACGCTACTTACTTTACTTAACTTAACCGGTGGTTTAGTAACAAGTGTGCATATTTTAGCGGAAGCTTAAATCTTAACAAACATTCTTTTTGAAGGTTATTGAAATAAAACACTTTATAACTTTCCAAAATAACGAAATATAATTTATTTGATGAAATCATGACTTGTTCAAGATACTCAAAAAAAATAACGTTGGAAGTAACATTTGAAACATTAAAGACTTTAAATCTAAATCACTTGTTCACCGGGTTCCCATAAGCTTATTGCATCTCCTTCCATCTCTTCCATCATCCAACCCGGTGCATCAACATTTAATCTGTAGATATAGGGTAGAAACCCGTGAGTTGAAACTCAATAGGCGTCATAGGTGCAATCGTGATTAAGCTAAGCATTTCATAACAATTAACATTAGAACTTCCATAAAACATGCCGTACTCGGAAGTACCATTTGACATGAAAATGTATGACGTACCAACGGAACCATTTGACATGAAAGGTGCATGCCGAACCGAAGATACCATTTGACACACAACATTAACCTTTAAATGTATGCCGCACCGACGGAACCATTTGACATGAAAGGCACATGCCGAACCGACGATACCATTTGACACACAACATTAGCCTTTAACATAGAACATTACTTGCTAGAAATTATAACTTAAACACGTATAACAACTTTATGCACCTCTACCTACCTCGATTTGATGCTTGATGAACTTTGAAAAACTTTGGATGAACTTCAAAACTTTGACGAAGCTTGGACGTTTGGACCTTCCTTTGTTGTTTGAAAACACCTTTTGAAATCACAAAAATCTTCTTCCAGAATATTTTTGCCCACACCTAAAACTTCTGAAAAAAATACTTTGAAAACCTCCTTCATTTTCTCTCCCAAACTCTCTATTTTTCTCTCAACTTTGAAAGCAAATTGAAAGTGCTTTTGGTGTAAAAAATCAAATGAGTGAAGAGGGTATTTATAGGTGAGATTTGGGATGGGTGAAAGGTAATATTAAATAGGGTAATTAAGTAGTGCAAGTAGTGGCTATTAATTCAAAAAATTCGCAAGTTTCGGGTTTTCGGGTTTTCGTCGACACTACACAACTTACAGTATTTTTATCATAATTTTTTCTCCCGATATCCAATTGAGGTGATTCAAAGTGCGTTGGAAAGTTAACTCAAAGAGCTACAACTTTATTCAGATATCATTTTCAAATTCGAATGTTTTCTATGTCGAAAATGGGTCTCAAAGGAGACTAAAAATATTTGAAGTGTACTTTTAGCCATAAAATGAAATACTTTGCATTCCGTCCAATCTTCATCAAATCGTTTTTAAGAAAATACTTTATAAACATTGTTTTATCTTTAAACATGTATTGGACTATCTTTTGGGCTTATTTTTCCTTTATTGGGCCTAATGTGAAGTTAATCATACAATTATGGGCCTAGCTTTATACAAAAGATTTGGGCCTCTACATCCCTCCTCCCTTATATAAATTTCGTCCTCGAAATTTACCTTATAATTGGCCAAAGAGTGTGGGATACTTGACTTTAGCTTCTTCTTCCTTTTCCCACGTAGCTTCTTCCTTTCCGTGATTATTCCACTGTATCTTAACAAGTTGAATCTCTTTATTCCTTAGCTTATGCACTTTTCGATCCAGTATCTTAATTGGTGATTCCTCATAAGATAAATCCTTTTGTACTTCTAAGGTCTGATAACTTATCACATGATTAGGATCATGCACGTATTTCTTTATCATTGATACGTGGAACACATCGTGTACCACTGACAATTCAGGTGGCAAAGCTAATCGGTAAGCCACGTTCCCAACCTTATCAAGTATCTCGAAAGGTCCAATATACCTGGGTCGTAGCTTGCCTTTCTTTCCAAATCTAAGTACACCTTTCATTGGTGCTACCTTTAGAAAGACTTTGTCTCCCACTTGAAACTCTAAATCATTTCTTCTCGTGTCAGCATAGCTCTTCTGCCGATCTTGTGCTGCCTTTATCCTTGCTCGGATCTGATCGATCGCTTCAACTGTCCTTCCAACTATTTCTGGTCCCAACATTCTCTTCTCCCCGACTTCGTCCCAATGAACAGGGGATCTACATCTTCTTCCATAGAGAGCTTGATACGGTGCCATTCCAATAGTTGCTTGAAAACTATTGTTATACGCAAATTCTACTAGGGGTAAGTATGACTCCCAACTACCACCTAGATCCAAAACACATGCTCTCAACATATCCTCTAAAGTCTGGATGGTCCTTTCAGTCTGTCCGTCAGACTGCGGGTGATATGCTGTACTGAAATTCAGCTTCGTTCCCATAGCTGCTTGTAGGCTTTTCCAGAATTTAGATGTAAACCTTGGGTCTCTATCAGACACAGGTACACCGTGTATCCTTACTATTTCTTTTATGTACAATTGTGCCAACTGGTCCATACTGAAAGTCATTTTCATTGGAAGAAAATGAGCTGCCTTCGTCAATCGGTCTACTATAACCCATATAGCATTGTGTCCTTTTGCTGACTTGGGAAATCCAACCACAAAATCCATTGTGATGTTTTCCTATTTCCATTCAGGTATCTCTAAAGGATTCAGCAATCCTGCTGGTCTTTGGTGTTCCGCCTTAACCTGTTGACATATTATGCATTTATGCACGTAGACTCCGATACTCCTTTTCATGTTTCTCCACCAGAATGTATCTCGAAGGTCTCGATACATTTTCGTACCACCGGGATGTGCGGTGTACGGGGTGGAATGAGCTTCTTTTAATATCTCGTTCCTCAAATCCTCATTCTTAGGCACGCAGATTCTTCCTTTAAACATCAGTGCTTGGTCTGCGGCTATTCCAAAATCTTTCCTTTTATCTGTTCCAACTTCTTCCTTGATCTTCATCAAGAACAGGTCCTTACCTTGTGCTTCTATAATTCGCTCTCGAAGAGTAGGTCGAATGGTCAAAGCTGCTAATTTCCCTGTAACTTGTCTTGGTGTGGTAACCACCTCAATCTTCAATCTTTCCAAATCCTTATCTAACTCCATTTGACAAGTAAGTAGCGACGTCAACTGTCCCGTCAATTTCCTACTCAAGGCGTCGGCCACCACATTTGTCTTACCTGGATGGTAGTGAATGGTGCAGTCGTAATCATTCACTAACTCTAACCATCATCTTTGTCTCATGTTTAGTTCCTTCTATGTGAAGAAATATTTTAAGCTCTTATGATCCGTATAAATTTCACACTTACTTCCGTACAAGTAGTGTCGCCATATTTTCAATGCGTGTACTACTGCCGCAAGCTCTAAATCATGCGTCGGGTAGCTCTGCTCATACTTCTTCAATTGCCTTGAAGCGTAGGCTACTACCTTTCCATTTTGCATCAGTACACATCCTAGCCTTTGCTTGGACGCATCACTGTATATAACAAACCCTTCTGTTCCCTCAGGTATTGTTAACACAGGCGCAGATATCAGCCTCTGCTTAAGTTCTTGAAAACTCTTCTCACAGATATCCGTCCATTGAAATTTGACTCCCTTTCTTGTAAGTTATGTCATTGGGCCAGCTATCTTGAAAAATCCTTCAATAAACCTTCGATAATATCCGGCCAATCCTAGAAAGCTCCGTACTTCACCAACATTAGTTGGCGCCTTCCAGTTAGTTACTGCTTCCACTTTTGCTGGATCTACTTCAATCCATTGGGCAGTGACTACATGTCCAAGAAATCCAACTCGTTCAAGCCAGAATTCACACTTCTTGAATTTGCCATATAGTTTCTCCTTGCGTAGCACCTCTAGGGCTACTCTTAGATGCTCTTCATGTTGCTCCTTACTCTTGGAGTATATCAAAATGTCGTCAATAAAGACTATGACAAATTGATCTAAATACTGATGAAATACTCGATTCATCAGATCCATGAACACTGCTGGTGCATTGGTTAATCCAAATGGCATCACCGTAAACGCGTAGTGTCCATAACGAGTCCTGAAAGCTGTCTTAGGTATATCCTCTGTCTTCACTTTTAATTGATGGTACCCAAATCGTAAATCGATCTTGAAAAATACCTTGGCTCCTTTCAGTTGATCTAAGAGATCCTCGATTCTTGGGAGTGGGTACTTATTCTTGATGGTTAATCAATTCAACTCTCTGTAATCGATACACATCTTCATGCTTCCATCTTTCTTCTTCACGAACAACACTGGAGCACCCCATGGAGATACGCTTGGTCGTACGAATCCCATATCAAGGAGTTCCTGTATTTGCTTCCTTAACTCTTGTAGTTCCTTCGGAGCCATTCTATATGGGGCTTTCGACATTGGTGCCGCTCCAGGAATTAGTTCTATGGTGAATTTCACTTGCCTATCTGGTGGAATACCAGATAGCTCTTCTGGAAACACATCTCCGAACTCCCGTACTACTGGTACGTCCTCAATCTTTACTGTCTCCTGATTCCCTCCTAGGATATTTACCAAATATCCTTGACAAGCTCCTTTTCTCAACATCTTCTCAGCTTGTAAAGCCGATACTAGTCGAATAAAAGGTTTTGTCTTGATTCCAAAGAAGAAAAATGGTTCCTCTCCTGGTTTCTGAAATAATATTTCCTTTTCCTTACATCGGATGGTGGCATAATTACTACCCAACCAATCCATGCCTAGTATTATATCGAAGTCATTCATCTCTATCATGTATAAATCTGTTTCCATAGGTTTTCCCTCAACTTCAATACTAACAGATTTAGCTATCTTATCAGTACTCAAAAGGTTACCTGTAGGGATACTAACTTCTAATATACCTTCCGATTTATCACAGGTAATACTAGACGTAGCCATAAAAATCGTCGATGCAAAGGAGTGCGTAGCTCCTGAATCAAACAGTACATAAGCAGGCATATTGGCTATCATTAAAGTACCTGCTATGACGTTCGAGTTCTCCTCTGCCTCCTTTTGAGTCAGTGCAAAAACTCGTGCTTTCCCCTTCTGATCTTGATCCTTGCTGTCACCCTTTTTCGGTGCAGACATAGGACAATCCCTGATGATATGTCCTGACTTCCCGCATCGGTAACAAACATTCTTCCCTTGCAGACATTCGCTACGATGCATCCTTCCACACTTAGCACATGGCGCAATGATTGGCACTATGCTCTTATTGGCATTGGCATTGGCATTGGCTCCGCCATTAGCCCTCTTGTTCTGCCATTTGCTTTTTCCTTTATCTTGGTCGTTCCACCTTCGTTTCCTAAACTGCCCTTTATCCTGTCGGTTGTCCAATTGAACCGATTTCTCCGCATTGGCCTTCTGATACCAGATTGCATGAGCTCGTTCCAACATTCCACAGTAAGACGTGAAATCATGGGACATAAGGATCATACTCATGTCCGAGTTCAGCCCTTGGCCAAACCTTCGTATTTTCTTAGCCTCCGTGTCTACCAAATGTGTAGCATACCTTGAGAGTTGGTCAAACTTCCGTTCATACTCCATCAAGGTCATGGTTCCCTGTTTGAGCTGAAGAAATTCGCCCTCCTTGAAATCCCTTAGAGATTGGGGAAAGTACTTATCCATCACTTCCTCCTTGAACTGTTCCCATGTTAGCGCCAATTGTTGCTCCGGAGTCCTAGTTCGAGACATTGATTCCCACCAGTGACTTGCATCACCGGAGAACATAAACTCAACACACTGGACTTTTTGAGCGTTCGTGCACCCTATCAATCGAAATATTCTCTCCAACTTGCGAAGCCACTCCTCGGCTACAAGTGGATCAGTTGCTCCATTGAAAGTAGGGGGCTTGTGCCTTCGAAATTGCTCGACCACTGAAGCATGGGTTTGAAGAGCATTAGGAGCTGGTGCTAGGGGTTGAGCTTGGTTCGGGTTCTGTCTGCCTAGGTCTTGAACTGCTTGGAGGAGATCTCTTATCAGGTTGTTCTGGTTGGCTCGCGACATTTTCCTACGGATAAGATGTAAGGTTTCTTCTTAACTTCTTTTTTTTATAAGAAAGAAAGATAAGATCTTTATTTCTTATACTTCTTGAAATCAGGATACATCATAGTTTGATAAACTTAGCATGAAAGAAGACATCATAAGGAAATGAGAATATCTAGATCTCTAATCCCTATGAGTTTTACGAAGCTTCCTTGGTGGAGTTTCATTTTCGGAAGAATTTTCTGCCTCAGGCCCGGACTCTATATCTATCACCACTTGTGGTTCTAGTTCAGGCTCCTGCTCCTCCTCGGGTTCCTCTTCAGGGTCTTCTTCCTCAGCCATAGGTTCTTCCTCAGGCTCCTCATGGATTACATCATCCCATAAATCTATCAGGGCATGATAATATCTCTCGAACTCGAACATGTTTGGATTGCCTTCTAACATTTCATCTCTAACTGTGACTCCCATATCTCCCCATTGAGGTGGGAGCGAATGTATGAGGTTATTTATGGCTTCAATATGCGTGATCACCATACCGGCATTAACCGCCGTCATGCATCTCTCATAGATGTCATGCACATGATCGCTAAGCGGTCGGTTAGGATCCGTTACATAGTTCTCATAAGCATGGATAGCAATTCTACGGTTTAAATCTGCCCTATAAGCCCTAGCCGTAGTCTTCCTTGCTGTTTGTAAATATCTAACCATTCTGTCACATAAATGCCCAATTATGCCTTTTATCACATAACATCATAACATACATTTTCTTTATACCCATAAATTTAAGTTTTAGCCCAAGTCCAATACATATCTTTGAAACAGCACATTTAACTTTAACATAAACATATACTTGAAAATGTGCCATAACTTATCAAAGCATCAAATCATAACTTCCATAAACATAACTTCCATAACTTTAAACTTTACACATACCTGGGCTGTAGGATGAGATTCGATGGATGAATGCAATATGCCATGGAATACCTTAAACTTTCAATTTTTTTTTTTTTTTTTTTGTTTTGAAAACATACTTGGTCTACAGAACCGGTTTACAAACCATTGCTCTGATACCACGCTGTAACGCCCCAACCCCTAGTGGACCGGAACGCTACTTACTTTACTTAACTTAACCGGTGGTTTAGTAACAAGTGTGCATATCTTAGCGGAAGCTTCAATCTTAACAAACATTCTTTTTGAAGGATATTGAAATAAAACACTTTATAACTTTCCAAAATAACGAAATATAATTTATTTGATGAAATCATGACTTGTTCAAGATACTCAAAAGAAATAACGTTGGAAGTAACATTTGAAACGTTAAAGACTTTAAATCTAAATCACTTGTTCACCGGGTTCCCATAAGCTTATTGCATCTCCTTCCATCTCTTCCATCATCCAACCCGGTGCATCAACATTTAATCTGTAGATATAGGGTAGAAACCTGTGAGTTGAAAACTCAATAGGCGTCATAGGTGCAATCGTGATTAAGCTAAGCATTTCATAACAATTAACATTAGAACTTCCATAAAACATGCCATACCCGGAGGTATCATTTGACATGAAAATGTATGACGTACCAACGGAACCATTTGACATGAAAGGTGCATGCCGAACCGAAGATACCATTTGACACACAACATTAACCTTTAAATGTATGCCGCACCGACGGAACCATTTGACATGAAAGGCACATGCCGAACCGACGATACCATTTGACACACAACATTAGCCTTTAACATAGAACATTACTTGCTAGAAATTATAACTTAAACATGTATAACAACTTTATGCACCTCTACCTACCTCGATTTGATGCTTGATGAACTTTGAAAAGAACTTTGAAAAGCTTTGGATGAACTTCAAAATTTTGACGAAGTTTGGACGGTTTGGACCTTTCTTTGTTGTTTGAAAACGCCTTTTGAAATCACAAAAAGCTTCTTGCAGAATATTTTTGCCCACACTTAAAACTTCTGGAAAACACTTTGAAAAACCACCTTCCTTTTCTCTCCCAAACTCTCTATTTTTCTCTCAACTTTGAAAGCAAATTGAAAGTGTTTTTGGTGTGAAAAATCAAATGAGTGAAGAGGGTATTTATAGGTGAGGTTTGGGGTGGGTGAAAGGTCATATTAAATAGGGTAATTAAGTAGTGCAAGTAGTGGCCATTAATTCTCAAAAATTCGCGGGTTTCGGGTTTTCGGGTTTTCGGGTTTTCCGGTCGACACTGCATAGCTTACAGTATTTTTATCATAATGTTTTCTCCAGATATCCGATTGAGGTGATTTAAAGTGAATTAGAAAGCTAACTCAAAGAGCTACAACTTTTATTCAGATATCATTTTCAAATTCGAATGTTTTCTATATTGAAAATGGGTCTCAAAGGAGACTAAAAATATTTGAAGTGTACTTTTAGTCATAAAATGAAATACTTTGCATTCCGTCCAATCTTCATCAAATCGTTTTTAAGAAAATACTTTATAAACATCGTTTTACCTTTAAACATGTATTGGACTATCTTTTGGGCTTATTTTTCCTTTATTGGGCCTAATGTGAAGTCAATCACACAATTATGGGCCTAGCTTTATACAAAAGATTTGGGCCTCTACTGTCGGCAACCTTTATGTCACATATTTATTTCTTTACGACATGAGTGTGACCCATGAGTCGGCATACTTCTTTGACGCATTCTTCTGATCCTGGAAATCTGTCCATGTGAATTTCTTCAACCTTATCTTCAAGCATTTTTTATTTTTTTTATCTCCTCGACAAACAAGTATCCAATTATTGAAAGCTCTAAGAGTAATGTAATTTTCACTATAGAAAAATTCCATAGTAGAAACAACTTATTCGATTCCAAGAGCTCTTCTGTAAAGCATCCAATTTTTTTTGAATTTTGGTAATTCCTTCTCAAGTTGAATTTCTTTTAAAGGAAAACCTTTATTCTTTCTGATTGTTATAAAATGTTGTTCATTATACCATTCTGGCTCGCTATATTTTGGGCAGATAGTGTAGAATCTAATTTGAACCGGTATTTCTTTGAACTTTCTCACGCTTTTAACAAATTCTTCATCAAGAAGTGAAATTTCTCTATAATCATGGCTTAGAAAAACTCGATCAAGAAATCCATAATTTGCAAGTTTTCGAACAATTTCAGGATTAGCTCCTGAGACTGCACTGATCCTTGGGTAAATTGTTATGGGTTGAGCCGTAGTGTAAAGAGATTCTCCACTCTTGAATTTATAAATAAATTCTGCAAATTCATAATACTCTTTCTCCATAGGATGAAGATTGACGTAAATGCTTCTTGTGAATGATTTTTTCTTATTGTTTTCAAGTTTCATCATACTCGAATTCACTTTTACAAGTGGGTTGTTCGAGTGGACCCTTTGATAAGGATATTTGGTCATTAGTACCAATGACTCCTTTTCCATTGTTTTTATTTTCTTGGATTTTACCGTAAATAGTAAGCTTATCCAATGGGCTTTTTTTTAGAGAAGTTTTCTCTTTAAGAGATATGGCTCTCAATCTATAATTTGCTATATCTATGTCGCACAATTCACTCTTTTGAGTAGGCAATTGTACTGGACCTTTGTTTTTGTCATTTCATTTTGATGAATTAAGAGTGACATTCTCTTCTTTTGATTCGCCATAGGCTATTTTAATCTCCCTGTAGGGATTATGACCAGCTATTTCTGAGAAAGTTTTCTCCTTTTGCAAGGACAGAAACTCTTTTTCATTTGAGATTTTTAAATCAGAAATTAAAGATACTTGATTGATAATTTCTTTAACAATATGATCTTGTTGATCTTGTAATTTATTAATCTCCAAAATATTTTATCTAATCTGCAAATATTCATCTGTTAGTTTTAAATTATTGGTATTATAATCTAATAGGATTTCTTCAATCTTCTGAGAGATCTGTCCGATCTTCTCCTCCAAATTCATAATTCCTACTAAGAAAATCGGCATATGAGTTATCATTTCCTTTTATATATTCAAATTTAAAATTATAGAATGAAAGTAATACCTGCCATCTATGAAGTCTTCTATTTTGTAGCGAATTATCCAATTTATTAATTATTAATCCATTAAGTTGAGTATTATCGGTTTGAACAATAAACTCTTTTGGTAGCAAAAATATTTTAAATTTATTAATTCATTTTATCACTGCAAGCAATTCTTTTTCATTTGTTGAATAATTTATTTCAGCATTATTAAAAGTTCCACTTGTGTATCTACAAACTTCATTTAAGTCAGTTTTCAACAAGACACTCCAATATGCATCTGATGCATCTGTTTGAACAATCAATTTATCTTTTTCATCAGGTAGTCTTAGTTTTGGTAGGTTCTTACAATGTTCTTTTAATTTTTTGACAAAAAGAGTGTATTCTTCATTTCATCCAAGTTTATTATTTTTTTTTAAAAACCTTTGAAATTTATTTTTTTTTCTACAAGTTTTTCTATAAATCTTTCTGCATAATTTAAACAACCTAAATTTTTTTGAATTTATTGTTTATTTTCAAGTCTATCTAGGAAAAGACTAATTTTTTTCAGAAATATGTGGTTGAAGTTTTATTTCATGACTATTTATTATCATTCCTAAAAATTTTATTTCTTCTTTAGTTATTTTTGCTTTCTTTTGACTAAGTATTATTCCTTCCTTAGAGCAAATTGTCTAAGATGAACAAGATGATCATTATAATTTTTTGAGCAAACAAGTATATCATCATCAACATAGACAATTAAATAATCATAATTTTAAATATATCGTCCATTCTTTTTTGATAAATTTGTGGTGCATTTTTTAGTCCAAAAGACATTACTAATCATTTATAATGCCCTAAAGGCGTGCTAAAGGCTGTTAAAGGTATACTATTTTCTTCTAATTTTATCAGCCAAAATCCTGATTTACAATCAAATTTTGAATAATAATGCTTATTTTTAGCAATGTTTATTAATACTTCTTTATTAGGTCGATAATATCCATCAAATTTAGTATTTTTATTTAACTCTTTATAATTTACAATCATTCTTGTTTTTCCTCTTTTTATTTCAGAATGATTTCTAACCATAAAGGCTGGACTTCTATGAGGACTATTGTTTTTCCTTATTTGATCTAGTAATTTTGTAATTTGTTTTCTAAATTCTTTTTTATCTTCTTGATTATAGAGCATAGGTTACTCTAATGATTATGGTAGGTTCTACTAATTCAATTTTAGCATAATTTTTTGCTTTTTCCCATTTTTCTAAAGGATTTTCACTATAATTTTTGCAAGAATATCCTTTATTTGTTCAAATGTTTTTGATTTAATATTATAACTGAGTAATTTGGGTAAATATTCAATCTTATCACCACGTTGGGCTGACAGAACTCTGAATGGATTTAAATTCTCTGGCTATTTTTAGTAGATGTCAACATGATATTTTTAATTGAATTGTATAAATATTTTGGCTATATTGACTAAACTGTTGTAAAAAGTCGTTTCCTAAAATAATATCACAATCATTTATATTATATTAATAGACATTTTTTATGGTTACAATTTTAGATCCTATAATGACTTCTATATTTTCATTTTTTGTATTTTAATGAGTCTTTTGCTCCAGTTATTCCTTGCAAAATTAATTGTTGCTTGTTTTCCATCCATTTAGATAGTAAAAATTCTTTAAAGACAATAATTTCAGCTCTTGTGTCTATTAAAGCACAAGTAGTTATTTTTTATTTGAATACTGTTATTTTTATATATACACTTATTGAAAATTTTATTTCTCTACTCATTTTTCTTTAGGGCATATGTAGTTATTCCTTGATAAATAACAAGAATTCCTTCCTTTTTTATTTTATAATTATCAAGACTTTCTAAAAATGAATTTCCTAATAATATTGAATGTTCATCAAAGTTCATGTTATTATCTATGTAACATTCTATGTTTAATAATAAATTTTCAAATTTAATTTGGACTTGTCTTATAATATCATAAGAGTTTATTTTTCCTTCAAAGTCTCTATATTATAGGGTTCATCTTGTTTCTTTTTAATTCCTTCATCACTAAGAGAGCAAATATGATTTTGACTTGCTCCTGTATCAATAAGTATTTTACTTTCATTTATCTATTTATTTCCATTAAAGAATTTTCCTTTGATTCCATAGACACTATTATTCTTATTTTGTCTTACTTTTGAAATATCATATTTTGTTGAGCTACTTCCGATAATTATCTTATTTTCTTTATAAGTTATTTGTCTTGGTATTATTGGTTGATCTATACTTATAGCATCATCATGTCCTATTTCAAAATTTTCTATTTCTTCTATATCTTGTTATCTAGGTAGGATTGCTTCTCCTATATCTCTAAATTCTTCTTCTATTTCTATAAAAGGTTTTTCTTTATATATATTACCATAATTACTATTTGTATAACAATATAATCCTTGGTATAATATAGTAAAAACTTTATTATCATCTTTTAATATTTTATTAGTCATCTTAAAATGTAGACTAAGGCAATCATCTAATTTTTTATCATTTATATGTACACAATATCTAGGATAACAAGTAAATTTTAATTTTCCATAAGCTAAATTTCCTTTGACTATTCCTAAATTTCTATTTTCTGCTGTAATACATCTTTCATCTTGTAAATTAAGTATTATAGGGCTATTAATTTTTTATTTAAAACATGATTTTATTATTATTTGTACTCCAGCAAGATAAACATAAGATATTTTACTTCTTTTTTCTTGTTTTAATTTTCTTAGAAATTCATTAATATTTCTTTTCGTTATTAGATTTAGTTTTATTTTTCCTTGTGTATGTTTGACATCTATGGCTTTTTCTATTTCGTGATATTCATTAATGACTAACTTTTTTCTTCTAAAGGTTGATCCTAAAATATTAAATAATCTATTTTCTCCCGGCGGTTTAAGATTTAACTCTACTTTATTTATTTTTCTAAATTTTTTCCAATCTAATTTTCCTTTTAAAGCATATCCTTCTATTCCTTCGTATACTTCGATTTCTAATTCTTCAGTATTCTCAATTTCCATAATTTTTATGAGGATTCGTATATTTATATTTATAAAATACTTTAAAATACTTTCGAATTAATATTTATATATATAATATATATATATATTTTTTTTTTTTTTTTTTTTTTTATCGTATCTATAATTAGTATTATATGTAATATTTGCTCATTTACTTTTCTAGGCAATTATTTAATTATACCTAATGTTATTATTTTTAATTTATTAGGAATGGGTTCAAATATATAATATTCTTTATCTATTTTTAACTTGTAATATTTATCTTTTTTTATAATTTCCATGATTTCTATATCAATATAGAGTTTTTGTGTAATGAAATTAATTAATAAAATCAAAGTTTGTAGTAAATCAAGATTTTTAGGGACCAAAATATAATTTGATTTATTATATAATGAATTGTTTGAAATTCTTTATATTGAGGGTGTTTTAAGGGACTTTTAAAATTTTAAAATGATCAAATGTCATTTTGGAAATATGACTTCATTTTTATGTTACTTTGGAAATATGACTTCAAATTTAGGTTATTTTCATGTAATTCCTCTGAGAATAAGAATAAGATTAATGATAAAAATAGCGCCTTCCAAAATTATAATCACTTTTTGCCTGAAAATTGGCCAACATCTGTTGAGTAGAAAAGCAATTTCACAATTTTTTCCATTCCACCAATTTGCTTGCATCATAATTCAATAAATTGGTCGTTTCTAATTCAACACCTGTCGAAGAAAGAGGAAACTATAGGAAATGACCTAAATTTGAAGCCATAATTCTAAAATGACCTTTGACTTTTCAAAATAAAATAAACTACCTAAAATACCCTCTATATTAGAATTACAACCTAGTCCTCATAATATGAAAAGAATACAAATAAAAATATTAGAATTTAGATATTAAAAATCATGGAAATTATAAACGAAGGTAAATATTACAAATTAAAAGTAGATAAGGAATATTATATATTTGAACCTATTCCTAATAAATTAAAAATAATAACATTAGGTATAATTAAAGAATTGCTTAGAGAAGTATAGGAACAAATATTACATAAATTAATTATAGATACGATAAAAGATTGACATATATATGAAATAATTATAAAAGAATTCGAAAGTATTTTATATTATTATGAAATATAAGAATCCTCATAAAAATTATGGAAATTGAGAATACTGAAGAATTAGAAATCGAAGTATACGAAGGAATAAAAGGATATGCTTTAAAAGAAAATTTTCATTGGGAAAAATTTAGAAAAATAAATAAAGCAGAGTTAAATCTTAGACCACCAGGAGAGAATAGATTATTTAATATTTTAGGATCTACCTTTAGAAGAAAAAAGTTAGTCATTAATGAATATCACGAAATAGAAAAGGTCATAGATGTCAAACATACACAAGGAAAAATAAAATTAAATCTAATAACGAAAAGAAATATTAATGAATTTCTAGGAAAATTAAAAAAGAAAAAAGAAGTAAATATCTTATGTTTATCTTGCTGGAGTACAAATAATAATAAAATCCTGTTTTAAAAAAGAAATTAATAGCCCTATAATGCTTAATTTACAAGACAAAAGATGTATTACAGCAGAAAATGAAAAATTTAGGAATTGTCAAAGGCAATTTAACTTATGAAAAATTAAAATTTACTTGTTATCCTAGATATTATATACATATAAATTATAAAAATTTAGATGATTGTCTTAGTCTACATTTTAAGATGACTAATAAAATATTAAAAGATGATAATAAAGTTTTTACTATATTATACCAAGGATTATATTGTTATACAAATAGTAATTATGGAAATATTTATAAAGAAAAACCATTTATAAAAATAGAAGAAGAATTTAGAGATATAGGAGAAGCAATCCTACCCAGGGAACAAGATATAGAAGAAATAGAAAATTTTGAAATAGGACATGATGATGCTATAAGCATAGATCAACCTATAATACCAAAGCAAATAACTTATAAATAAAATAAGATAATTATTGAAAGTAGCTCAACAAAATATGATATTTCAAAAATAAGACAAAATAAGAATAATAGTGTCTATGGAATAAAAAGAAAATTCTTTAATGGAAATAAATGGATAAATGAAAGTAAAATACTTATTGATACAAGAGCAAGTCAAAATCATATTTGCTAATGAAAGTAAAATACTTATTGATACAGGAGCTAGTCAAAATCATATTTGCTCTCTTATTGATGAAAGGAATTAAAAAGAAACAAGTTGAACCCTATAACTATAGAGATTTTGAAGGAAAAATAAACTCTTGTGATATTATAGGACAAGTCTAAATCAAACTTGGAAGTTTATTATTAAATATAGAATGTTACATAGATAATAAAATGAACTTTGATGAACATTCAATATTATTAGGAAATTCATTCTTAGAAAGTCTTGATAATTATAAAATAGAAAAGGAAGGAATTCTTATTATACATCAAGGAATAACTACATATTGCCCTAAAGAAAAATGAGTAGAGAAATAAAATTTTCAATAAGTGTATATATACAAATAACCGTATTCGAATAAAAAATAACTACTTGTGCATTAATTGACACAGGGGCTGAAATCACTGTCTTTAAAGAATTCTTATTATCTAACTGGATAGAAAACAAACAACAATTAACTTTGCAAAGAATAACTGGAGCAAGAGAATCCTTAAAATACAAAAATGAAAATATAGAAATCACTATAGGATCTAAATAGTAATCATAAAAAATGTCTATCAATATAATATAAATAATTGTGATATTATTCTAGGAAACGACTTTTTACAACAGTTTAGTCAATATAACCAAAATATTTATACAATACAATTAAAAACACCATGTGGACACCTATTAAAAATAGTCAGAGAATTTAAATCATTCAGAGTTCAGTCAGCCTAGCGTGGTGACAAGATTGAATACCTACTCAAATTACTCAATTATAAAATTAAAACAATAACATTTGAACAAATAAAGGATATTCTTGCAAAGAATTATAGTGAAAATCCTTTAGAAAAATGGGGAAAAGCAAAAATTTATGCTAAAATTGAATTAGTAGAACCTACCATAATCATTAGAGTAAGACCTATGCTCTATAATCAAGAAGATAAAGAAGAATTTAGAAAACAAATTACAAAATTACTAGATCAAAAACTAATAAGAAAAAGTAATAGTTCTCATAGCAGCCCAGCTTTTATGGCTAGAAATCATTCAGAAATAAAAAGAGGAAAAGCAAGAATGATTGTAAATTATAAAGAATTAAATAAAAACACCAAATTTGATGGATATTATCTACTTAATAAAGAAGTGTTAATAAACATTGCTAAAAATGAGTATTATTATTCAAAATTTGATTGTAAATTAGGATTTTGGCAGATAAAATTAGAAGAAAATAGTATACCTTTAACAGCCTTTAGCACGCCTCAAGGACATTATGAATGGTTAGTAATGTCTTTCGGATTAAAAAATGCACCACAAATTTATCAGAGAAGAATGGATGATATATTTAAAAATTATGATTATTTAATTGTCTATGTTGATGATATACTTGTTTGTTCAAAAAATTATAATGATCATTTTATTCATCTTAAACAATTTGCTACAATTTGCTCTAAGTAATGAATAATACTTAGTTAAAAGAAAGCAGAAATAGCTAAAGAAGAAATAGAATTTTTAGGTATGATAATAAATAGTCATGGAATAAAACTTCAACCACATATTTCTTAAAAAATTAGTCTTTTCCCAGATAAACTTGAAAATAAACAAAAAATTCAAAAAAATTTAGAATGTTTAAATTATGTAGAAGGATTTATAGAAAAACTTGCAGAAAAAAGAAATAAACTTCAAAAGCTTTTAAGAAAAAATAATAAACTTGGATGGAATGAAGAACACACTCTTTGTGTTAAAAATTTAAAAGAACATTGTAAGAGCCTACCAAAATTAAGATTACCAGATGATAAAAATAAATTAATTGTTCAAACAGATGCATCAAATGCATATTGGAGCGCTCTGTTAAAAACTGACTTAAATGAAATTTGTAGATATACAAGTGGAACTTTTAATAATGCTGAAATTAATTATTCAACAAATGAAAAAGAATTGATTGCTGTAATAAAAGGAATTAACAAATTTTAAAATGTTTTTACTACCAAAAGAGTTTATTGTTCAAACCGATAATACTCAACTTAACGGATTAGTAAATAATAAGTTGGACAATTCGCCACAAAATAGAAGACTTCATAGATGGCAGGTATTACTTTCGTTCTATAACTTTAAATTTGAATGTATAAAAGGAAAGAATAACTCATACGCTGACTTTCTTAGCAGGAATTATGAATTTGGAGGAGACGATCGACTAGATCTCTCAGAAGATTGAAGAAATCCTTTTGGACTATAATACCAATCATTTAAAACTAATAGATGAATATTTGTAGATTAGACAAAACATTTTGGGGATTAATAAATTACAAGATCAACAAGATCATATTGTTAAAGAAATTATCGATCAAGTATCTTTAATTTCTGATTTAAAAATCTCAAATGAAAAAGAGTTTCCGTCCTTGCAAAAGGAGAAAACTTTCTCAGAAATAACTGGTCATAATCCCTACAGGGAAATTAAAATAGCCTATGACGAATCAAAAGAAGAGAATGTCACTCTTAGTCCATCAGGATGAAATAACAAAAACAAAGGTTCAGTACAACTGCCTACTCGAAAGAGTGAATTGTGCGACATAGATATAGCAAAACATGGATTGAAGCCATATCTCTTAAAGAGAAAACTTCCCTCAAAGAAGGCCCATTGGATAAGCCTACTGTTTACAGTGAAATCCAAGAAAATAAAAATGAAAAAGAAGCCATTGGCACTAGTGGCCAAACATCTTTATCAAAGGGTCCACTCGAACAACTCACTTGCAAAAGTGAATTTGATCATAATGAACTTGAAAGCAATAAGAAAGAAGCATTCACATCAATCTTCATCCTATGGAAAAGGAGTATTATGAATTTGCAGAATTTATTTATAAATTTAAAAGTGGAGAATCCCTTTACACACGGCTCAACCCACAGCAATTTACTCAAGGATCAGTGCAGTCCCAGGAGCTAGTCCTGAAATTCTTCGAAAACTTGCAAATTATGGATTTCTTGATCGAGTTTTTCCAAGCCATGATTATAGAGAAATTTCACTTCTTGATGAAGAATTTATTAAAAGCGTTAAAAAGTTTAAAGAGACACCGGTTGAAATCAGATTCTACACCATCTGCCCAGAATAGCGAACCAGAATGGTATAATGAACAACATTTTATAACAATCAGGAAGAATAAAGGTTTTCCTTTAAAAAAATTCAACTTGAGAAGGAATTACCAAAATTTAACAAAAATTGGATGCTAAACAGAAGAACTCTTGGAATCAAATCAGTTGTTTCTACTATGAAATTTTTCTAAAGTGAAAATTACATTACTCTTGGAGCTTTCAATAATTGGATACTCGTTTGTCGAGGAGATAAAAAGTCAAAATTGCTTGAAGATAAGATTGAAGAAATTCACATGGATAGATTTTCAGGATCAGAAGAATGCGTCAAAGAAGTATGTCGACTCATGGGTCACACTCATGTCATAAAGAGATAAAGATGTGACATAAAGATTGCCGACAATGCTAATAATGAAGCACTATAAAAGAAGAAGTGGACACCACACTAGATAGCTAGAATCAATAATTCAACCACTTTATTTAAGTTTTCAGCAACTTTATTAAAAGAAGACGACAAATGTAAAAGGAGGCAACAGCTAGAACCAACCACTTTATTAAAGTACTCAACTACTTTATTAAAGTTGAAAGAATTATTGAAGACACCTGGCATCAAAAGAATGGAGAGAAACTTCTCGGTGAAGCGAGTTCCATCAATAAAAAGAGAGACATATAATGAAGAGAAGCGGAATCGAAGAAACCCATCCATTTTTTTCTCTTCAAATCATCTATGTCTGTAACCTTAGCTTAAGAAGTCCTCTCATAGAAGAATCTGGTAAAATCTTTTACTATGCTTTGGTTCGTGTCATACACAGTAAGTCTGTTTTAGAGTTTTGAGTGCCTGTTGATGCCTGCAATGGCTTGTTGGCCAACTTTGATAGATGAAGGTGACCAGTAACGTTGAGAAATCTTGCCTTTGTGCGAAGCGTGGTAAGATCCTTTACTTAAAATAAACTTTGATTGTTGAACATGTTTCAGTGAAAGATTATAATTGAAGGATTATATTATGAAAAGATTTCTTCTATGAGTACTTCACACAAATCATCTATATTTAGATCAAAATATTTATGGATACATATGGATTATTATGATGAAATATTAACTCTTGTTGCTATACATTTAAAAAGAGTTTTACCTAGTAATATAATAAAAAGAATACTTAAAAGAATATTTAGATTATGAAATCAATGAAATGATTAATGAAGAAATTGATAGCTCTTTTTTATATGATTATGACAATGAATATGATGACTGTTATGATGGAAATATTACTGAATAGTATGGTTTAATGATTTTGCTTCTAAAATATTGAACTCTTTCAATTTCACCCTATATTGGTATCAGAGCAACCAGATAAAAGATCTCATAAAATCAAAAAATCAAAAAATCTATATAAAAATTATGAATCAAACCTCTAATTCAAAATCTTTTAGGATAATTCAATCTAATAATTGTAATCAATGTAATCAATATCTCTTAAATCAAAAATATAATATAGATATGAAAAATTATTGGAATAAGAGATATAAAGAACAAATTATAGCAGGAGTTTCCAAAGAATCCTTAGAAACTTATTATAATAAAAAAAGAAAAATATAATACTTTAGTAAATAGTAATTTGAAAGAAATAATTTTACATCTAACTTTAGTACATAGAATATGTCTGGAATAAATTGAAAATATTGTAAAGAAAGAATAGATTATTATAACGAAGAATATGAAAAAGAAAGTAATAATGAAAAACTACTAGAAATTAAAAGAAATATTAAAACTTGGATTAAAATTCAAAATGATATTATTAGAGAAACTCTCAATTTACAACTTCAAGCTGAAGAGGAATTACAAAATAACTTAACTAATTTAATAAGAAATTTAAGACAAAATTTAAATCAACCAGATTAATATGAAATTTTCAAAATTAAAATTTGATAAACAAGAAATAGAAAATATTAAACTACCACCTGGAAGTTATGAAAACAGAGGATATAATATTACTATATTTCAACCTTTAAGTTCTTGGGGGTAATAATAATGGATGGATGAACATGACAACTAACTGGACTAATGGATTTTTATGGCAACAATTAGGAAAACTAAAACAAAAAGATATTAAAGCTATAGAAGAAATAAATAATATTGATATCAACAATGATTTGACCAGAGAAAAACTAGAAAGTGTTAGTAAAAATATATCTAAACAATTTAATAAAATAAAAGAACAAATTAATAATTTAGAAATCCTTGATGAAACCTTGCTTGAAGGAATCCAAAATCAAATATCAAAAATTGCACAGAAAAATAATGTTAGCAAAATAGCAGCCTTAGAAGAAAAGATAAAAATTATTAATTATAAAATTGATTTTTTATTAGAAAAATTAGGATTTGAACCACCCTATAAGAAAATTAAAGGATGAGTATGAATGATAAAATCTGTCTAATAGAAAAAAGTATAGAAACAATTGATGAAAAAATTACTAGGATTGAAATAAAGTATGAAGAAGAAAAAGAAAAACTACAGAATAATTTTTTAAGAATAGAAAATCTTTTAAATAGAATAATAGAAAATCTAAATAAAGAGAAACCATTTAAACCAGATTATACAGAAGAACTTAATGAAGTCATGATGAAAATTAAAAAAAATATGAAGAATTAATAAAGTTAAATGTAGGATTAAAAGATGATATTGAAAGATTATTAGTTGATCTTAAAAAACAAGAAAAAAATCTTATAGATAGAGAAGGAAAATCAGTTATAAAAGAACAATGAACGAAGAAATAGAAAACTTGATTAAATGACTTAGAAGATTTAAAAAATCTCTAAAAAATAACTAAAAATCATATGGTTGGAAAAACAGGAAGACCACGAGCAGTTAATCAAAAAGATTATGGAGAAACTAGCACAGCTAGATATGAAGCAGAAATTGATCCTAGAATATATGTTAATACAAAAGTTGATTTTAAAACTAGAAAAGAAAAAATGAATAGAGACCAATTTAAACCAGTAATAAGAGAATCAAACCCAATAAAGATTACAGAATCTTATTTACACCTAGATTGTGAATTAGATAATAAAAAGTTATAAATGAATGGAGTACAAATATGATAGCACACTTTAATTATAACCATAGCAACACCGATAATAAAAATAGAACTGAATATTTATTAGCAACTTTTAAAGGAAACACATCTAATTGATATCTAGAATTAGATGAGACAACAAAAAGTATTTGGAAAGATAGTATTGAAGCAAGATTTGGAATTAGTATAAATGAAGGAATAAATAAAGTTGTAACAAGAATTTATAGAGAATTTGCAGAAGAAGATTGGGTAGCTGAAAGCACTAGAGCTAGAATTAAAGAAATAGAGGATGCTAAAAATAGAATTGAAATTTACAAATCTGTAACATGTGTTATCTTAATGAATATTGTTGTGAATACAGTAAATAACATTATATGATATTCGGAAGAGGAGTCGATAATGATCATTATAAAGAAATTTTTATTAGGAAATTACCACCACCATGGAATAATTATTTTCAAAATAAGATTTGTAGAGGCCCAAATCTTTTCTATAAAGTTAGGCCCATAATTGTGTGATTAACTTCACATTAGGCCCAATAAAGGAAATATAAGCCCAAAAGATAGTCCAATACATGTTTAAAGGTAAAATGATGTTTATAAAGTATTTTCTTAAAAATAATTTGATGAAAATTGGACGGAATGCAAAGTATTTCATTTTATGGCTAAAAGTATATTTCAAATATTTTTAGTCTCCTTTGAAACCCATTTTCGACATAGAAAACATTCTAATTTGAAAATGATATCTGAATAAAAGTTGTAGCTCTTTGAGTTAGCTTTTTAACACACTTTGCATCACCTCAATTGGATATCGGGAGAAAAAGTTATGATAACAATACTGAAAACTGTGCAGTGACAACAGGACAACCGAACGACCGGATAAACTAACCGGTCGACCGAAAAACCCAAAACCCGCGAATTTTTGAGAATTAATGGCCACTACTTGCACAACTAATTACCCTATTTAAAATGACCTTTCACCCACCCCAAACCTCACCTATAAATACCCTCTTCACTCATTTGATTTTTCACACCAAAAACACTTTCAATTTGCGTTCAAAGTTGAGAGAAAAATAGAGAGTTGGGAGAGAAAAGGAAGGTGGTTTTTCAAAGTGTTTTCCAGAAGTTTTAGTGTGGGCAAAAATATTCTGCAAGAAGGTTTTTGTGATTTCAAAAGGTGTTTTCAAACAACAAAGAAAGGTCCAAACGTCCAAACTTTGTCAAAGTTTTTGAAGTTCATCAAAGTTTTTCAAAGTTCTTTTCAAAATTCATCAAGCATCAAATCGAGGTAGGTAGAGGTGCATAAAATTGTTATACGTGTTTAAGTTATAATTTCTAGCAAGTAATGTTCTATGTTAAAGGCTAATGTTGTGTGTCAAATGGTATCGTCGGTTCGGCATGTGCCTTTCATGTCAAATGGTTCCGTCGGTGCGGCATACATTTAAAGGTTAATGTTGTGTGTCAAATGGTATCTTCGGTTCGGCATGCACCTTTCATGTCAAATGGTTCCGTTGGTACGGCATACATTTTCATGTCAAATGGTACCTCCGGGTACGGCATGTTTTATGGAAGTTTTAATATTAATTGTTATGAAATGCTTAGCTTAATCACAATTGCACCTATGACACCTATTGAGTTTTCAACTCATGGGTTTCTACCCTATATCTACAGATTAAATGTTGATGCACCGGGTTGGATGATGGAAGAGATGGAAGGAGATACAATAAGCCTATGGGAACCCGGTGAACATGTGATTTAGATTTAAAGTTTTTAATGTTTCAAATTTTATTTCCAATGTTATTTCTTTTGAATATCTTGAACAAGTCATGATTTCACCAAATAAATTATATTTCGTTATTTTGGAAAGTTATAAAGTGTTTTAATTCAATATCCTTAAAAAACAATGTTTATTAAGATTTAAGCTTCCGCTAAGATATGTACATTTGTTACTAAACCACCGGTTAAGTTAAGTAAAGTAAGTAGCATCCCGGTCCACTAGGGGTCTGGGGCGTTACAGCGTGGTATCAGAGCAATGGTTTGTAAACCGGTTTTGTAGACCAAGTATGTTTTCAAAAAAAAAAAAAAAAAAATTGAAAGTTTCCGTGGCTTATTGCATTCATCCATCGAATATCATCTTACAGCCCAGGTATGTGCAAAGTTTAAAGTTATGGAAGTTATGTTTATGGAAGTTATGATTTGATGCTTTGATAAGTTATGGCACATTTTCAAGTATATGTTTATGTTAAAGTTAAATGTGCTGTTTCAAAGATATGTATTGGACTTGAGCTAAAATTTAAAGTTATGGGCATAAAGAAAATGTATGTTATGATGTTATGTGATAAAAGACATAATTGGGCATTTATGTGACATAATGGTTAGATATTTACAAACGACAAGGAAGACTACGGCTAGGGCTAGGGCAGATTTAAACCGTAGAATTGCTATCTATGCTTATGAGAATTATGTAACGGATCCTAACCGACCACTTAGCGATCATGTGCATGACATCTATGAGAGATGCATGACGGTGGTTAATGCCGGTATGGAGATCACGCATATTGATGCCATAAATAACCTCATACACTCCCTCCCACTTCAATGTTAGAGATGAAATGTTAGAAGGCAATCCAAACATGTTCGAGTTCGTGAGATATTGCCATGCCCTAATAGATTTATGGGATGATATAATCTATGAGGAGCCTGAGGAAGAACCGATGGCTGAAGAAGAAGACCCTGAAGAAGAACCTGAGGAGGAGCAGGAGCCTGAACCAGAACCACAAGTGGTGATAGATATAGAGTCCGGGCCTGAGGCGGAAAATTCTTCTGAAGTTGAAACTCCACCAAGGAAGCTTCGTAAAACTCATAGGGATTAGAGATCTAGAAATTCTCATTTCCTTATGATGTCTTCTTTCATGTTAAGTTTATCAAACTATTATGTATCCTGATTTCAAGAAGTATGAGAAATAAAGATATTATCTTTCTTCCTTACGAAAAAAAGAAGTTAATAAGAAACCTTACATCTTATCTGTAGGAAAATGTCGCGAGCCAACCAGAACAACCTGATAAAAGATCTCCTCCAAGCAGTTCAAGACCTAGGCAGACAGAACCCGAACCAAGCTCAACCCCTAGCACCAGCTCCTAATGCTCTTCAAACCCATGCTTCAGTGGTCGAGCAATTTCGAAAGCACAAGCCCCCTACTTTCAATGGAGCAACTGATCCACTTGTAGCCGAGGAGTGGCTTCGCAAGTTGGAGAGAATATTCTGATTGATAGGGTGCACGGACGCTCAAAAAGTCCAGTGTGCTGAGTTTATGTTCTCCGGTGATGCAAGTCACTGGTGGGAATCAATGTCTCGAACTAGGATTCCGGAGCAACAATTGGCGCTAACATGGGAACAGTTCCAGGAGGAAGTGATGGATAAGTACTTTCCCCAATCTCTAAGGGATTTCAAGGAGGGCGAATTTCTTCAACTCAAACAGGGAACCATGACCTTGATGGAGTATGAACGGAAGTTTGACCAACTCTCAAGGTATGCTACACATTTGGTAGACACGGAGGCTAAGAAAATACGAAGGTTCGGGCAAGGGCTGAACTTGGACATGAGTATGATCTTTATGTCCCATGATTTCACGTCTTACTGTGGAATGTTGGAACGAGCTCATGCAATCTGGTATCAGAAGGCCAATGCGGAGAAATCGGTTCAATTGGACAACCGACAGGATAAAGGGCAGTTTAGGAAACGAAGGTGGAACGACTAAGATAAAGGAAAAAGCAAATGGCAGAACAAGATGGTTAATGGCGGAGCCAATGCCAATAAGAGCATAGTGTCAGTCATTGCACCATGTGCTAAGTGTGGAAGGATGCATCGTGGCGAATGTCTGCAAGGGAAGAATGTTTGTTACCGATGCGGGAAGTCAGGACATATCATCAGGGATTGTCCTATGTCTGCACCGAAAAAGGATGACCACAAGGATCAAGATCAGAAGGGGAAAGCAGGAGTTTTTGCACTGACTCAGAAAGAGGCGGAGGAGAACTCGAACGTCATAGCAGGTACTTTATTGATAGCCAATATGCCTGCTTATGTACTGTTTGATTCAGGAGCTACGCACTCCTTTGCATCGAAGATTTTTATGGCTAGGTCTAGTATTACCTGTGATAAATCGGAAGGTATATTAGAAGTTAGTATCCCTACAGGTAACCCTTTGAGTACTGATAAGATAGCCAAATATGTTAGTATTGAAGTTGAGAGAAAACCTATGGAAGCAGACTTATACATGATAGAGATGAATGACTTCGATGTAATACTAGGCATGGATTGGTTGGGTAGTAATTATGCTACCATCCGATGTAAGGAAAATGAAATATTATTTTAGAAACCAGGAGAGGAACCATTTTCTTTCTTTGTAATCAAGACGAAACCTTTTATTCGACTAGTATCGGCTTTACAAGTTGGGAAGATGTTGAGGAAAAGAGCTTGTCAAGGATAATTGGTAAATATCCTAGGAGGGAAACAGGAGACAGTAAAGATTGAGGACGTACCAGTAGTACGGGAGTTCGAATATGTGTTTCCAGAAGAGCTATCTGGTATTCCACCAGATAGGCAAGTGGAATTCACCATAGAGCTAATTCTTAGAACGGCACCAATGTCGAAAGCCCCATATAGAATGGCTTCGAAGGAACTACAAGAGTTAAGGAAGCAAATACAGGAACTCCTTGATATGGGATTCGTACGACCAAGCGTATCTCCATGGGGTGCGCCAGTGTTGTTCGTGAAGAAGAAAGATGAAAACATGAGGATGTGTATCGATTACAGGGAGTTGAATCGATTAACCATCAAGAATAAGTACCCACTCCCAAGAATCGAGGATCTGTTAGATCAACTAAAAGGAGCCAAGGTATTTTCCAAGATCGATTTACGATTTGGGTACCATCAATTAAAAGTGAAGATAGAGGATATACCTAAGACAGCTTTCAGGACTCGTTATGGACACTACGAGTTTATGGTGATGCCATTTGGATTAACCAATGCACCAGCAGTATTCATGGATCTGATGAATCGAGTATTTCATCAGTATTTAGATCAATTTATCATAGTCTTTATTGATGACATTTTGAAATACTCCAAGAGTAAGGACCAACATGAACATCTAAGAGTAGCCCTAGAGGTACTACACAAGGAGAAACTTTATGCCAAATTCAAAAAGTGTGAATTCTGGCTTGAACGAGTTGGATTTCTTGGACATGTAGTCACTATCCAAGGGATTGAAGTAGATCCAGCAAAAGTGGAAGCAGTAACTAACTGGAAGGCGCCGACTAATGCTGGTGAAGTACGGAGCTTTCTAGGATTGGTCGGGTATTATCGAAGGTTTATTGAAGGATTTTCCAAGATAGCTAGCCCAATGACGCAACTTACAAGAAATGGAGTCAAATTTCAATAGACGGATATCTGTGAGAAGAGTTTTCAAGAACTTAAGCAGAGGTTGATATATGCGCCTGTGTTAACAATACCTGAGGGAATAGAAGGGTTTGTTATATACAGTGATGAGTCCAAGCAAGGGCTAGGATGTGTACTGATGCAGAATGGAAAGGTAGTAGCCTACGCTTCAAGGCAATTGAAGAAGCATGAGCAGAACTACCCTACGCATGATTTAGAGCTTGCGGCGGTAGTACACACATTGAAAATATGGCGACACTACTTGTACGGAAGTAAGTGTGTAATTTATACGGATCATAAGAGCTTAAAATATTTCTTCACACAGAAGGAACTAAACATGAGACAGAGACGATGGTTAGAGTTACTGAATGATTACGACTGTACCATTTACTACCATCCAGGTAAGGTAAATGTGGTGACCGATGCCTTGAGTAGGAAATTGACGGGACAGTTGACGTCACTACTCACTTGTCAAATGGAGTTAGACAAGGACTGGGAAAGATTGAAGATTGAGGTGGTTATCACACCAAGACAAGTCACAGGGAGATTAGCAGTTTATAGAAGCACAAGGTAATGACCTGTTCTTGATGAAAATCAAGGAAGAAGTTGGAACAGATAAGAGGAAAAATTCTGGAATAGCCGCAGACCAAGCACTAATGTTTAAAGGAAGAATCTGCGTGCCTAAGAATAAGGATTTGAGGAACGAGATATTAAAAGAAGCTCATTCCAACCCGTACACCGCACATCCCGGTGGTACGAAAATGTATCGAGACCTTCGAGATACATTCTGGTGGAGAAACATGAAAAGGAGTATCGGACTGTACGTGCATAAATGCATAGTATGTCAGCAGGTTAAAGCGGAACATCAAAGACCAGCAGGATTGCTAAATCCTTTAGAGATACCTGAATGGAAATGGGAAAACATCACAATGGATTTTATGGTTGGATTTCCCAAGTCAGCAAAATGACACAATGCTATATGGGTTATAGTAGATCGATTGACGAAGGCAACTCATTTTCTTCCAATGAAAATGACTTTCAGTATGGACCAGTTGGCACAATTGTACATAAAAGAAATAGTAATGATACACGGTGTACCTGTGTCTATTGTGTCTGATAGAGACCCAAGGTTTACATCTAAATTTTGGAAAAGCCTACAAGCAGCTATGGGAACGAAGCTGAATTTCAGTACAGCATATCACCCGCAGTCTGACGGACAGTCTGAAAGGACCATCCAGACTTTAGAGGACATGTTGAGAGCATGTGTTTTGGATCTAGTTGGGAGGCATACTTACCCTAGTAGAATTTGCGTATAACAATAGTTTTTCAAGGAACTATTGGAATGGCACCGTATGAAACTCTCTATGAAAGAAAATGTAGATCCCCTGTTCATTGGGACGAAGTCGGGGAAAAGAGAATTTTGGAACCAGAAATAGTTGAAAGGACAGTTGAAGCGATCGATCATGTCCGAGCAAGGATAAATGCAGCACAGGATCAGCAGAAGAGCTATGCTGACACGAGAAGAAAGGATTTAGAGTTTCAAGTGGGAGACAAAGTCTTTCTAAAGGTAGCACTAATGAAAGGTGTACTTAGATTTGGAAAGAAAGGCAAGCTACGACCCAGGTATATTGGACCTTTCGAGATACTTGATAAGGTTGGGAACGTGGCTTACCCACTAACTTTGCCACCTGAATTGTCAGCGGTACACAATGTGTTCCACGTATCAATGATAAAGAAATACGTGCACGATCCTAATCATGTGATAAGTTATCAGACCCTAGAAGTACAAAAGGATTTATCTTATGAGGAATCACCAATTAAGATACTGGATCGAAAAGTGCATAAAGCTAAGGAATAAAGAGATTCAACTGGTTAAGATACAGTGGAATAATCACGGAATGGAAGAAGCTACGTGGGAAAAGGAAGAAGAAGTTAAAGTCAAGTATCCCGCACTCCTTGCCCAATTGTAAGGTAAATTTCGAGGACGAATTTATATAAGGGAGGAGGGATGTAGAGGCCCAAATCTTTTCTATAAAGCTAGGCCCATAATTGTGTGATTAACTTCACATTAGGCCCAATAAAGGAAATATAAGCCCAAAAGATAGTACAATACATGTTTAAAGGTAAAATGATGTTTATAAAGTATTTTCTTAAAAACAATTTGATGAAGATTGGACGGAATGCAAAGTATTTCATTTTATGGCTAAAAGTATACTTCAAATATTTTTAGTCTCCTTTGAGACCCATTTTCGACATAGAAAACATTCGAATTTGAAAATGATATCTGAATAAAAGTTGTAGCTCTTTGAGTTAGCTTTTTAACGCACTTTGAATCACCTCAATTTGAATATCGGGAGAAAAAGTTATGATAACAATACTGAAAACTGTGCAGTGACAATCGGACAACCGGACGACCGGATAAACTAACCGTTCGACCGAAAAATCCGAAACCCGCGAATTTTTGAGAATTAATGGCCACTACTTGCACAACTTAATTACCCTATTTAAAATGACCTTTCACCCACCCCAAACCTCACCTATAAATACCCTCTTCACTCATTTGATTTTTCACACCAAAAGTACTTTCAATTTGCTTTCAAAGTTGAGAGAAAAATAGAGAGTTGGGAGAGAAAAGGAAGGTCGTTTTTCAAAGAGTTTTCCAGAAGTTTTAAGTGTGGGTAAAAATATTCTGCAAGAAGGTTTTTGTGATTTCAAAAGGTGTTTTCAAACAACAAAGAAAGGTCCAAACGTCCAAACTTCGTCAAAGTTTTTGAAGTTCATCAAAGTTTTTCAAAGTTCTTTTCAAAATTCATCAAGCATCAAATCGAGGTAGGTAGATGTGCATAAAATTGTTATACGTGTTTAAGTTATAATTTCTAGCAAGTAATGTTCTATGTTAAAGGCTAATGTTGTGTGTCAAATGGTATCGTCGGTTCGGCATGTGCCTTTCATGTCAAATGGTTCCGTCGGTGCGGCATACATTTAAAGGTTAATGTTGTGTGTCAAATGGTATCTTCGGTTCGGCATGCACCTTTCATGTCAAATGGTTCCGTTGGTACGGCATACATTTTCATGTCAAATGGTACCTCCGGGTACGGCATGTTTTATGGAAGTTTTAATATTAATTGTTATGAAATGCTTAGTTTAATCACAATTGCACCTATGACACCTATTGAGTTTTCAACTCACGGGTTTCTACCCTATATCTACAAATTAAATGTTGATGCACCGGGTTGGATGATGGAAGAGATGGAATGAGATACAATAAGTCTATGGGAACCCGGTGAACAAGTGATTTAGATTTAAAGTTTTTAATGTTTCAAATGTTATTTCCAATGTTATTTCTTTTGAATATCTTGAACAAGTCATGGTTTCACCAAATAAATTATATTTCGTTATTTTGGAAAGTTATAAAGTGTTTTAATTCAATATCTTTCAAAAAGAATGTTTGTTAAGATTTAAGTTTCCGCTAAAATATGTACACTTGTTACTAAACCACCGGTTAAATTAAGTAAAGTATGTAGCGTTTCGATCCACTAGGGATTGGGGCGTTACAAGATTAGAGAAAAACAACTTGGAAAAAGTATAGAAGCCTATACATTAGGGTTTATAATAAGAACTATAAAAGACGAAATAAGTACAATGTGTAGTAATCAAATGGTTTATAAACAATAAAGGATTTATACAAGATAAAATTTGTTGTAGAGATACTAAAGTACCAGAAAATTGGGGATGTTATGAATATAAACGAAAAAGAAAAGCAAAAAATAAGAAGTAAAAAATACAAAAAATTTAAAAAGAAATACTTTAAACCTAAAAGAAAATATTTTAAAAGAAAAAATAAAACTTATAATAAAAAATTCTTTATATAAAAAAGATGTAGATATTTGAATTGTAATGAAAAAGTGACATATAAGTACCGAATGTTCAAAAAAGAAAGTTAGAATATTAACTACAGATTTTGATCAAATTAAAGATGAATGTGAAGAAGTTAATTTTGAAGAAATAGAAACTGATGAAGAAATTTTCGAGAAAAAAATCAGATTCAGAAGAAAATTTTAGTGAAGAAAAATAATATGCCAGGATATACAATTAAAGAATTAGATAACTTATTAGAAAAATTATTAGATAAGATAAATGATATTACTAATCAAATGGAAAAATTAAATAAATCATCATCCGAGAAATATTATATACTTTGCAGAAAATTTTGATAGATATATTACAGATTATGCTAATTTATTATATCAAAGAATGAATTTATATGCTAAAATTCGAGATAGAAGAGATAGAGTGTGTTTGATGTTGATTTTAGTGAGAATAGAATTTTTGGAATAGTGATTGATGGAAGAATGTGTGGTGAAAAAATGATGAAATTTTTTAGATTTGTGTGTAATATTATTTTATTTGAAAAATGTGATTGAAATGAAGAAAGGGAAAAAAAATGAGAATGAGAATGAGAATTGATAGGGGCCAAACGGGTTCATAGATGACAAAATTAAAAAGTCTATTATAAGATAAGAATGTATTTTACAATATACAAAAATTTATTTAATTAAGAGACTATTTTTACAAAAAAAAATAAAAAATAAAAAGGGGTCATTCTTAAAAGAACCCGTCGAAGAAATCGATTTCATCCATACGCACAAGCAACTATAAATTCATAAGAAAATCCAATTCATTCTTCAATTCAATTCAAGATGCAGAGAACAAGACGCAGATGCGAGGGCACATCCATGGGATCCATCGTATTGGATCTCCGCCCCGGCCTCGGCATCGGCCCTTTTTCGCTTGGTAAACGCTTATTTTACAGACGCAATTTATATTATTTTAGTATTTTGATTTTAATGGTTCGTAATTGTTTTTGACTTGAAAATAATTTTCACTGGCGAAAATGTTTTTGGATATGTAATTCTTTATCAGGCCTCAGTTATAAATTGGGTTTTTGAAGATTGGGGAGGGCCGATGGGGTAGAGATAATTATTATTTGGTACTTAATTTTCATCGGAATTTGATACTCCTAAAATTAGTAGGATTGTATTAAGACGAGGCGATATTCTAATAAGATATAACTGTTAATGCTTTCTTCCAATGAAACATACTGTATGGTGTTGATAAATTCTTCATGCTGATGTTTCAGGAATGCCCATATTGGAAGCCTTTGCTCAAGTAGAGCAACAGCGAAACATCTATGACGTTGTTCATGTCAAGTACTATGATGAGGTTTGGCTCGATTGCATATGCTTTAATTAGGGTTTCGTGAAAATTATTCTAGACATGCATGCCTATTGTCATTATTGTTACCTATTTTTGATTATCAAGTTGAAGATCCTGTTAAATAATTAACCAATTGTATGGCTTTAGAAGTCCTGAAATATTCCACTTGCCAATCTTGCACTTTTCAAGGTGATGGCAGTTTTGGCTTGCTCTTGTGCATCAACATTGATGGTTGTCATTAAGCATATTCTTCATTGTTGATGGTTGTAGTTATGTTTGTGCTGTATTGTTATGATGGTGGTGGTTGTCTTTATTTTGTTATCATTGTTAATGGTTGTCGTTATACTGTTCATATCATTTAATTTTGTTCTGTTCTCCTTTCCGAAGTTACGAAATTTTAATTTGCAATAGTGGTGGTGTCTTGCAAAACCTTAATAAATGTTCAGATTCAGAACTTTGGAGTTGAATTGTCTGTTTTTTGTTGGCTAATTTTGGCAATTTGGATGAAGTTTTCATGGTTAAAAGTTTGGTTTCATATCTAATTATGTAATTGATGCTATTTAACATTATTATTGTCACCTACAAGTTGTTTGATTGTTTCCGAATGCAACATGCATGTACATGTCAGCTTTACCATAATTGGCTTCTAAAAAAATAACTTGGCCTTTTATTTTCATTACTTCTGCAGGATCCTTTGAGACTTGACATTGTTATTAGCTTCCCCGATCATGGTTTTCATCTTAGGTTCGATCCTTGGTCACAGGTATTTATAAAGCACGACTTATATCCTTCTACAGTTTAATTGCTTGGGCTTTGTTTAGTTGTAATTAACTTTATCTGTTGAATGTCATTAAATTTATTGGAATTTCTAATAGTTGTGCGGCTGTGCCGCACATCTTTTGTATTGGAGTTTGCTCTGTCAAGGCAAACAAACAAACATCGGTTATTCTCTTAACAGCTTGCTTAATGAGATCATTAATCATGTAATAAGTGGCATAGTGTTTTTGTTATTTTTGATCTTTTGATGAATATCAGAGGCTTCGTCTTGTTGAAATTTTTGATGTCAAACGGCTCCAAATGCGTTATGCCACTTCACTGATCGGGTAGGATCTTGTGCCTCTGCCATTAAGACTCTGATAATTTGGTTAAAGAATTATTTATTGACCACCATTGTTACTGTCAGTGGACCATCTACCCTGGCAACTTTTGTAGCTGTCTATGCACTCTTTGGGCCAACCTATCCTGGAATTTACGACAGAGAAAGAGGAATATACACTCTGTTTTATCCAGTATGTCCATTGATATCTGATCAACTGAAAGACTACTTTTGCACTTTTTTTTCTGACAATTGTCACCTTGGGAGGTCTTGATTCTTTCAATTTTTAGGGATTGTCCTTCGCATTCCCAATCCCCTCGCAATATGCAGAGTGCTGTTTTGATCGAGAAGGTATTTTTTATTTTGATAATTTAATGTGTGCATTTGATAAAGTGCTCTATACAGAAGTGCTTGATAGTTACTTATTGACATTATCTGTGAAAGCCGAACTTCCCTTGGAGTTTCCTGATGGCACAACTCCTGTTACTTGCCGTGTCTCAATATATGATTCTTCAACCGACAGTAAGGTCGGGGTAGGATCTTCTATGGACAAGGCCCGTGCTCCTCCGTTACCTGCTGGCAGTCTCTACATGGAAGAAGTGCAAGTAAAGGTTGGATTACTTGTTTCATTGTCTTGATTCTGTAACTTGCAACTATTCTTCGTATTTCTTTAAGCTTTATCTATAAATATGAATTTACCTTTTTGAAGGCAGTTTACATTCTTTTATATAATACACCCAAGTTTGGCCGGGATAGTCAGGTGGATATGATGTCCATCATTGTGTGGCATAGATAAGTAGTAGCAAGTTGTGAAATGTTAAAGTAAAGCTAGGAGGAAGAAAGAAGGGTATAAAATCTACTAACTGATTCATTGTCAGATATCAAAATTGTTGCAGCGATCTTTGTAAGCTCCTAATTGTCTTCGATTTTGATAAGAGTTCCCATGACTTATTCTGCAAATTAAAGAGCGACACATCTGAAATTGTATACAAGAAAAGAAAGGAAATCAAATTAGGAGTTCACAATTTTCATTCCCTTCCATTTTATAATTTGTGCTCACGACCTTCTCTTGATTCTTGAAATTGTAGTCAATTCAAATTTCACCTAATGGTTGAGATTATCTGTTGCATCTCAACTTCAATCATCTTCTTTTGTTTCCAACACAAACTTTGATACGACCTTCTCTGTTTTCAACTGATGATTCCAGAAGATCAAGGATTAACTTAACAAAAATTTAAACTTCACATTTTAAATAATATTCATAGGACCATGCCATATTTTAATATCTAGAAGTTGTTGGTATCTTTCCAATCGTAGGAAATTATGAACCATTACTAAACATACAAATAAATGACCTATTTGAGAAACAAGTTTGTTTATGTTCAGTTTTTTGTTAAAGAGTTGCTTGTTTCTCTCTTCATAAAGTCGCAGTGAAATGTATGAATTTGACCCTATTATTTTCTATCTCCAGCTAGGAGAAGAATTGTGGTTTACTGTTGGGGCCCAGCATATCCCTTTTGGTGCATCCCCACAGGTATGATTTGTTTGATATTTCATTTACATGAAACATACAAAATTTGTCTTTTTTCCCTTTTATATAAAAAAAAAAAAAAAAAAAAAAAATCACTAAGCCCTATCCCAGTAAAATTATTGATATCGTTGTCATGGTGAGTGAAATTCTTAAATATTAGAGCATTGTGGTGTGTTTATAATTTAAAAGAATTGAACTTCATTAGAACATTCTGATCATGAAGAATTAATAATTTTTACTATTTCCTAGAAAGGATAAGGGAACTTTGTATTCTGTTGGCATTATTCTAATCTGAGATGTATTTTCAATATTTTTTTTTCTCTTCCAACTAGTTTCATTAATGAAAGTTCCCTGTACTTTCTGTGATGCATTATGTTGGTTCTGTGGTGCATCACTTTATGAACCAAGGTTCCAAATGAGAGAAAATGAGGTTGAAGTATTTGGAGTGAGGTGAGAGACCTCTTTATTCGTTATTGAACTCTGCAGTTTGATTCAAACTCTGCAATTTGATTCCTTTTTACTTTATATTATATGTATAGCTTATCTTCTGCTCTATAATTTTATGTTTTGTTTCTCTTTAGAACATTGGCGATCATTTGACAGGCTGAAGTGAGGAAAAATATAGAAATGTGTTTATTTTTATTTTTTTCTGTTTGTAAGCTGTGCATGAGTATTTGTCATTAACATTTATGTTTGGTCCTTTTCAATTCAATCAGTTTAATAGCTCTTGAAACATAGTTTACATTGTCTGTTAAACTGCCAGCTTCTCCAAATGATGTCTTTTTTCTTCTGCTTCCGTATTTGGGTTAGTGGGATCAAGATCTCTGTTTTCAAATCTAACTACATGTTTCTGCACGTTCTTTTCTTCTGCCAGCTGTCACACACAGGCACATACTGTAATTGCTTGTCTAATCAATTTACAATCTCTCTTCAAGTTTTGCTGCACATGCTGCCTTAATGTATGTTGCTTGGGTCTTACTCTGTTGCCTTTTTTGTTTGGTTCCTATTAACCTTAATGAAACACAATATTTATCTTCTGGACAAGTGCTAATTGTTCCCGGAACCCGATCTGCCTGATATGTGGTCGTTCCTCTGAGTTTGTTTGCAGTTGTTTATTACCTTGTAATTGAACTTTTAATAAATTTGCACCCTCAATTTAAAATCCTCTTTACGGTGTTATGCTGATGATTTGGCCTTTATTACTTTTGTTTTCATATTTTACGTAGGATGTGTGGACTGAACTTGGGCGCCCTGGTGGAATTCATCAAAAACAGGTGTCACCTTCTTTGTCTTCGTTTACAAGCTTTTGAAACCTTTACTAGGGATGCTATCTGTCAGTATTGTGTCCGTGGGGTTCTGGTTGTTGAACTGTGATGGATTGACCTTGTGAGTTGCACAGGTGGACCAAATGGTAATTCATTCTGCATCAGATCCTCGGCCACGAACTACTCTCTGTGGTGATTACTTCTATAATTACTTCAGCCGTGGCTTGGACATATTATTCGATGGGCAGGTATCCAATTTTTTCCTTTATCAAATTCACCACTATTTGCATTAGTTTGTATGTTTGAGTTTTTTTGTTGTGCTGAATTTACAGACGCATAAAATCAAGAAGTTTGTTCTGCACACGAACTATCCTGGACACGCGGATTTTAATTCATACATGAAGTGCAACTTCGTAATATACTGCTCTAACTGTAAGTTCTTTTCCATCTTTAACCGCTTGTCGCTGTCTAGGAATTTTTTGCTTATGGTGGCAAGTTTCTTAATTGAAATTCCTGCAGTTGGTGGATCGTTTCATAATGATGTGAATGGCTCTAAAAATGCCATTACTCCTAGCACAAAATGGGAGCAAGTTAAGGTGACATTCTTATACATTTTGATTAATCCAGCTACCAAGTTCAAGTTAGTTAAAACAAGTTTTTGCGGTGTGGGTATGAATGTTTTGTTCTCTAATTATGGATTACTGAAGCAAAATATTTTTGCTATTGTTTCCTTCATGTTTTTCTTACTACAAATTCTCTGAATTGCATGACATCTCTGACTTTTTGATTTTGAGTGAGATACTAAGCTGTAGGTGTTAAGCTTGTATTGGTGTCTGTCCAGCTTTAGTCAGCTTGCCTCATTTCTTGTCATTATTTTTGTTTTTAAAATAATTATAGATATCATACTATGCAGGAAATTCTTGGGGATTGTGGACGAGCTGCTATCCAAACTCATGGCTCTACAAGCAATCCTTTCGGATCTACTTTTGTATATGGTTACCCAAATGTTGCCTTTGAGGTACATAAATATTGAATTTTAATTTTTTATTCCATTTTTGGTCATCGAAGAAACTCATCTGGTCCTACATGCTCATTTTTTGCTAGTTTCTTTTGCTTTTCATAATTATTAGCTCATTTATGATGTTTGCAGGTCATGAAGAATGGTTACATTGCAACTGTAACTCTGTTCCAGTCATGATGTTTTATGGTTGGTAACCAGGGTACAATCCTTGCCCCCAATATAATGTTTTTTTAGTATTCTAATTGAATTCCTTATTGCTATCTTTGACTGTTTCAATTGAATTAAATCATGAAAGAAATGCTGCCCTTGGAAAAGGCCCTGATTTTGGCATTCCTTGTGGTATTAATTGCACCGGAAAGTATGGCACTTTGCTATCACTGCATTTTGACACTTAATAGGTGAAGTGAAATACAATGTCTTTGAGGTAAAGATGTGTTTCTAATGACCTACTCATATACCCTCTTCCAGATGGTGAATGGTAACTTGAATGAGATCATTTAGTTCCTCTGCACTATAAACAGTTTTCTACTTTCGTTAAGAAGGCTGTTTCTTGTTATTTTCATGATTCTATTGTAAGGGTGGTGTTTATTATTCTAAAAACATTAAACTCGGGATGATCTAAATAAGCCCCTTTTTTTTTTGGCAGGGGCGGCTGTTTGTGTCCAGGCAGTGGTAGTTGAATGAACATTCTTGTCACGACTTCATGATAGAAAGTGTTCCTGTATAAACGTTTACCATTACAATTGTAAAGTTGTGTATAAAATTCGAAAAATGTGAGTATGTACAGTAAAACTGGTACAGCATGCTGTGGTTTGAAATGTCATCTTTGCTTCACATTCACCTTTAGCTAGTGCGTTATATGAACCAAGTCACACTTAGGTGTTGGTGTTTTGCACTATGTTTGGCAAGGAATTTCAACACGATAGGCAAAACAAAACATATATATAATAATAAGATATTCGAAATTAACAATAAAGCACAAAAATTGTCACTTAAGCATTTCATCGAATACTTTGAAGGCATAGACTTTATTCAAAATCTTTAATGAGTTATGTGTGGACTCAAGCCAATTTGTTTTCACATCACAATCATACATTATTAACCATTCATCTAACTAGCCCATTCTCCTTCATTGTACAAACTCACATTGCAAGAAACTTTGAAGATGAAGGATGGATTGATGATGGAGAGTTGTGAGATGAAGGCCAATTGTGTGCGTGAATTTGTGCGTTGATGAGGCCTTGTGTGCGTGAAGTGCCTGCCTTGTGGGAGAATTGCCGTGTCTCTTGTGCGTGAAGTGCGTGGAATGTGAGTGCCGTGTTTTGGTGTTTAAAACTAGCCCCATCCTTTTTTTTTTTTTTAATTTTACTCTATGTGACTGCATAGAGTAAATTCATTCGGTCGCATGAAGTACTTGGTGGGAGCCAATTTTGGCTCGGTAACCATGTGTACGATCGCATGGCTGGTAGTGCCATGCGATCGGATGGACTACCAGATGGCAATTTTTCTGTTTTCAAAATTTTCAACTCTCGACACATTTCGACACCCAAAATCTCGTTTTTCGTGCCTAGCAAGTTAAATATTGTGTAATGAATGTATGCAACATGAAAATTTTTCAAAACACATTCAACTATTCAAAAATATATTTTTGGTTAATTTTCCCCAAAATCTCGATTTTTCATCTATGATTTCATCCAGCTGTCCATCGCTCCCAAAACTCATCAAAACACATCTTAAACCATGTGGGGGTGCGTGTATGTCATGAAATCATTTTCAAAATCACTTTAAAACCTAAAAGTACTTATTGTTTCGGGAAAACTCGAAAAAAGTTCTTTTGATTTTAACCTCAAATCTCTCAAATATGATTTTAACACCTCGTGATTCGTATATAACACATTCAAAATTATTGTGAAACATGCATATACTTTTTGTAAGCTAAATAGATGACCGATGACCTAAAACTACCAAAAATGCACAAATCATGAAAAAAAAATCATAATCTAATGCATAAAGTGAAATAAATAAAATAGTGGAAGTGTTGGGTTACCTCCCAACAAGCGTTAGTTTATAGTCAACAGCTCAACTTTACCGTGTTGGTACTCTTCTGGTGGTTCAAGGTCAACGGTGGACTTTTTTTTGAAAAATTCACCACTCAAATAATGTTTCAACCATTGTCCATTGACCGTAAACCCTTACTGTCATGATAAATTTCTACAATCCCATATGGAAACATCTTAGTAATTGTGTATGGACACGACCACCTTGTAAGTATTATACCCTAGGTCCAATCAACTTTGGGCATAAGTACTTTTGATATATGTTTAATGCATTTATTATGGCAAGATCTATATATTAAATAATAGAATCCATAGATTCAAATATCGGTAATTTGTTAATCACAAGGAGTTGTGATTGTGAGATATAAATTACATATGATTGAATCTTAAATCATCCGTGGTCGTAAGTAATAACGAGATACGGATATCGTTACTACGGATAGACCATCACGTGTGGCATTCCTTACTTGTGAAGTAAGTAGCTGATCTCACTAGTTAAAGTGTAGTGACACTTAAATGAACACGTGAATGTTTTGTTATAGAACAAAACATTGGAGACCCGCTGAGAGATTCCACATGAATAACTATCTGAGTGTCAGTGGTTAATCTCTAACGTTCGGTAGTGGAATTGATCCTTCGACTTGAGATCATCATAGTACCTTATGTAGGGACAGTCGTGCTTTGGTGATGCTGGAAGTTGCTCTGTCAAGGGCCGCTAATACGGCATCGTTCGGGTATGTCAAGAATCATATGAAGGTTGTGAATGATCAATAGAGGATTCGTCGCTGTTAGATAGTAAGAGTTTATGATCTATATTTCATCCAATTAAGTTAATAACGAAATACTTGGCCAAGGTGTACCTATAAGTCGAAAAGGAGTTTCGACTTACATTGACTTAATAAATTGAATGAAAGATATGATCGATAATCGAAATTGACACAATCCACATCTCGTAATTGATCGGATCATATTGATGAAGGGATTATAGTTTCACGATAAACGAACGAGTTTGGTTTTGTCATACCACGTGACATTTTTCGTCACATGTATTGCCCTGACACATTACTAGATGTCAATCTGGAACGACGAATGTGAATTAGTGATAAATCAAAAGGGTGTTTTGATTTATCGATTTTGATTAGATCGAAATAATAATTCACGTTGCTAGGCATCGTGATTGGAAACCTAATGGGTCACAAACAAAAGGAGAACTAGAAGATTGAGATCCGCCAATTAATTAATTGACAAGAGTTGGATAATTAATTAATTGGATTGCTTATTAGTAGGCCCGAATTAATTAATTAAATTAATTAATTCATGGACCGGATTTAATTAATTGGATTAATTAAATATTGGACCGGGTTAAGTTGTAGGACGGGTCAAGCCATTTTGAGCTTATATAAATAAGCTGCTAGGGTTTGTAAACAGTTGATGGATTTTCATTATTCTTGCTAGCACAAGAAAAGAAACCTTAGTTCTCTCTCTCAATCTTGTTCCCTGTGTGAATTTCATTGGAGACTGGACAATTGGACAGCTGTGGGAGGCAGATCAGGATTGCTGGAACTACAAGAATAGCAAAGGAGTTTGTAGATCTGATTAAAGGTATAGTTCCTATCACAATTTCTATCTAAACACAAAGCAGATCCTTGGTGGGAATTAAAATTTATTTTATTTTTCACTGCGCATGATAAGTAAATTCCTAACACACCTGGACCTCAATTTTCCTGGGAATAGCTTGAGTCTAGAATTGAACAACATTTTTGTCTCACTTCAAACTCTCGCCTCTAAATATGTATGTCATGATACTTCTTTTTTTGTTTCTTGTAGAGTTTTGAATTTTTATATGCTTCCAATCGAAACCCATCCATTTCATTCAGTTGAAGCAAACGTTTTTCACCTGCTATATGCAAATCTAAATTCAACTATTGAAGAGCCCAGTATGCCCAGTGTTCTAATTCAACTTGTAAGTGACATGTTTTCCCAAAAACTAGGTGGTAAGGTAACTTGCCTATAGATGTCTTGAATGCTATTCTGTAAGTCCACAAGGTATCGTCTAGCTTTTGGACCATTCTTTTCTTGAAGAACTCACTATGACCTCAAGTGTCCTTTTCAATTCCCGATTAGAGACTTGAACTTGACCGTTGGTTTGAGGGTGATATGTGATAGCCATTCATTGTCTAACTCCTTATTTACTCAACAATTGTTCAAATTGACAATTACAAAAATGTTTTCCCCCCGTCACTTATGATAGCTCTAGGTGTGTCATAGTGGGTGAAAATGTACTTTTTAAAGAATCTAATCACCACTTTTGCATCATTTGTTGGTAATTTCACTACCACCCATAATTATATGCGCAATGATTCTTGGACAAGGGCTGTGCAATCGCATGGAGGATCTACCATGCAATCGCATAGCATATATGTCAACTTCCAAACTTGCCGTTTTAGTCCCTGAACTATTTTTTCTCATATCGTGGCCTTATTTCTTCATTCTTCTTGTTCTAGCATCCCATGATTTCACCAATTTGTTACTTAGCTCGTTTTAATGCTCGATTCACCATTCATGTCAACTTTTGGTTAATTGCACTTTGGTCCCCAAACTTTAATTTTTCTTTCGTTTTGGTCATTTTTCGCTCGTTTTCGCGTACTTTTCGTTATACTCATCAATATTGTCTTACAAATACAATGAATATTGAATTAAATCATATTTCAACATACTTTTTTCACAATTATTCATATTTTGTGGTCTAAATAAGTGCGCACAACACAGTTATCACCCTAAACTTGAAATTAGTTGAAAGTTTTATTTATTTCATTTTAGGTTCTAAAGCTTAATTTTCAACAATATTCTAAGATGATAAAAAATGGTTAAAAAACGTTATTTCAGCAATTTTGAAAATCTTCATGAAAATTGAGATCTTTTATAAGATTAGAAATGCACAGATTTTCCAAAGCGTACAATTTCATTGTGTGAGTTCGGGGCCAAATTTTGAACAACTATTATATTGAATTGTCATTTTACATCATTTTTGTAATACTTTTCTCTTTTGATTTTCTACTTTTTTTGTGCTTAGTTTTCCTTTTTCTAAAACCCTCGGCCTTGGCCCAGGGCATTTTTCTACTTATTGTTATGCTAAAATTTTTAAAATAGTGAGGTAATCTATTTTTTGTTTTGGGAGAAAACAGATTATCGTTGTTTCGATTTATTATCCAAAAATTCGCTGTTCCAAATTATTTTCTTTTAATAATGATAGAGTAACACGGGTTCAGTCTATTTCATCTACCATTGACTTTTGCCATTCAAGATTGAACAAGATAGGACAATCCCTTTTTCCTCAGATCATTTTCCTTCCTTCTCGAAATCGTTGAACTTTGTACTTTGAAAATTATTCTCTCTCTCTCTCTCCCCCCCCCCCCCCCCCCCCCCCCGGGGCTAGGTCAAGCTGGTGGAAAGAGGACATGATCAGTAAAGCGAAAGGGTTTGCCCACTTTGTGATAAATCCGTTAGTTCAAGCATCCCATGATGGAGACTATGTTGGGTGTGAATCACCAAAGAATCAAAACGAATGGTATATGGATTCACGTAGCTGAAAAAGGGACTGGACCGCTTGTTTTGCTGCTTCATGGCTTCCCAGAAATCTGGTATACTTGGCGCCATCAGATTACCTTCTTGGCAAACCATGGCTACCATGTGGTTGCACCTGACTTGAGAGGATATGGAGACTCTGATTCACCGCTTATCCCCTCTTCTTACACTTTCTTCCACGTAGTTGGCGATCTAATTGGCCTACTCGATCACTTTGGCGTGCAACAGGTCTCCTTCTCCCTTTCCATTTATTTCTCTCAACATCTATTGGCGTCCCAGTTTTTGTATCAATGTTCATTCGACTGTGGGCTATGTTATGTATAATGTATAGGCCTTCGTGGTGGGAATCGACTGGGGAGCCCTGTCTGCTTGGTACCTCAGCCTGTTGAGGCCAGATAGAGTTAAGGCGGTCATAGCTCTTTCTGTTCCAATTTCACCCAGATTTTCCAATGTCAAATACCTCGAATCCTTTGAGCAAATGTTTGGAAATGACTTCTACATTTGTCAATTTCAGGTACTCTCTTCCCCATCTCTCTGTTTTTGCATTGGACTATTGCTTATGAAGTTATGTACTGGTTTGGGTTGGAGTAGGAACCAGGGAGAGCAGAAAGGTCATTCTCGAGGTACGATTATCTCACAGTGATGAAGAAGTTCCTTCTCGCGACGCAGACTGATCTGTTAATAGCACCACCAGGAATGGAGATAATTGACTATTTAAGAACCCCTTCATTATTGCCATCCTGGATTACAGAAGAAGAACTACAAGTATTTGCTGACAAGTTCCAGGAGACCGGATTTTCGGGAGGTTTCAACTACTACCGAGCTATGGACCTGTAAGTGCGCTTCGTCACACTTTATGTGAAAAAAAAGTTGGTCCCAAAAACTCGAGAATTCAATTGGATTTCGTTACACTTACTGTCTGTCATTTATAGATATACCATTTTTCATCTCCTTGGCAATGGATACCTTCTTTCCTCGAACACTTCTCTGTAAGAAAGTAAAAGAATAGAAATATGATACTAAACTTTTGAATGAATGGCTTGCTTCCAATTTGTTGGTATTGATATCTATTTATAGGATTTTACAAGTAACTGAATTGAGTAAATAAAGGAGTATAACAAGAGATAAACAACAATAACTAAAGATTACAATCTTATCTCAGATTTTGAACTAATTCAACTAAATGAGAATAATCTGTAGAATCTGGAAAATACGTTATTGACCATTGATCTGTTCTCCTTTGCCAGCCATCACTTTTAACACCCCCTCTCAAACTATGAGGAAGAAATGTTACCAGCAGTTTGTGTCTTAAGAATTGAAATCGATTGGATGTGTGTCCCTTGGTAAAGATATCAGCAACTTGATCTTGCGTAGAGATATGTTTTACCAGAATATCACAATTGACTACCTTTTCTCGAACAAAATGGTAATCTACTTCAACGTGCTTTGTGCGAGCATGGAACACCAGATTAGAGCCCAATGCTATAGCTCCAATATTGTCACGCCACAAAGTTGGTGCTGTTGGCAAAGTGATCCGCAGCTCTTGCAGAACCATTTTAATCCAATACAGTTCAGCTGTAGCTAGGGCTAAACTTCGATATTCAGCTTCAGTACTCGATCGCGATGCCACTCCTTGTTTTTTCACACTCCAAGAAATCAGATTTTTACCTAGAAACACTCCATAATCCATATCCACTTTCTGTCATCAGGATTACCTGCTCAATCCGAATCACAATATGCATGCAATTTGATTTCAGAAAGGGTGTAGTGAAGACCAAAGTCCACTGTACCTTTTAAGTACTTCAATACTCTTTTTACAGCCAACCAGTGAGGTTCACGAGAGTGCATAAATTGGCAAAGCTGGTTTACGGAGTATGCTATATCTGGTCTGGAAATGGTGCAATATCGAAGGGCTCCTACAACTCTCTGATATTCAGATGGATCAACAAGTAATGCACCATCGGTGGAGGATAATTTAGAACCAGATACAGTTGGAGAATGCAAGGGCTTTGCACCAGTCATTTTGGTGCTCTCTAAGAGATCAATGATGTACTTTGCTTGTCTTAAATGGAGTCCGTCTGCATTTCTGATTGCTTGAACCCCAAGAAAATAGCTTAGTTTGCCCATGTCTTTAATCTGAAATTTAGATTTCAACTGTTCGATGAAGTCAAGAACTGCTTGTCTATCACATCCTGTTATAATAATGTCATCTACATACACTAGGACAAAATTTTTGAAGGTGTTAGTGCAGAATGTAAACAATGAATAATCAACCTTTGATTCTGTAAACCCAAAATCAACAAGCTGCTGAGAGAGTCGATGAAACCAAGCTCTTGGAGCTTGTTTTAGACCGTTGAGTGACTTATGTAAGTGACAGACATGATCTGGAAAATTTTCATCCACATATCCTCCAGTTGACGAATATTCCGATTAAAAGAAACTGCCAAGGCCAACACTAATCATATAGTGGTTGGCTTCAGCACTAGAGAAAATGTTTCATAATAATCAATACTTGGGTATTGATCAAATCCTTTTGTTACAAGCCGTGCTTTGTAGTGATCTATTCTACCATCTGAATTTCTTTTTATCTTGTACACCCATTTATTTTGAACAACACGTTTATTCACTGGTCTTGGACAGAGAGACCATGTTCCATTAGCCATCAATGTGTCAAATTCACATCCCATTGAAGCTCTCCATTTTGGTTTAGTTACTGCCTTTGTGAAGCAAGATGGTTCAATTTCATAAACAACACTAGATAAGACAAGTAAAGGGTGGCGAGTACTATAAAAGGTCTTAAAACCAGATAAATCTTTTGGTTTCGAATTTCCTATTTTAGATCGTGTGATGATTTGTCAATGAGTGGTCTCGTGTTGTTTCTCTGAAAGGGGGTAAATGTTCAGAGTTAGACGACTCTACAATTGGATCAATTTGGAAGGCGGGTGGTGTGGGAGATAAGGTTGTTTGAGAAATAGACATAGGCGTATGTGAGTTTGGTTTGGTGTGGTGTGTAAATATTCTTAAATTTCTCCATGACTAGAACTTTGCACATTAGAAGTAGGAAGGAAAATTGGTAGTGAAGTCATACCTGACAATTGGAGACTCATGGGAGTGGTAGATGATTGACATCTGTCCAAGGCAGCATGAAACGAGTGTTCATCAAATAACACACGTCTTGCTACAAAGACTCGACTTGTGTCCGAGTCTAAACAACAGTAGCCTTTTTGTTGACTTGGATATCCTATAAACACACACTGTTTACTCCTAAATGCTAATTTATTATTTTCATATGGCCTAAGAAAAGGATAACATGCACAACCAAAGACTCTAAGATTTGAATAAGTTGGTGATAAGTGCTTTTTACGCACTTATTTAGGTCACAAAATATAAACAATTGATTGTAATTATGTTGAAATATGGCTTAATTCTATATAAATTGTGTTTGCAGGACTATATCGATAGAAATAACGAAAAGTGAGTAAAAATGGGGTAGAAATGGCCAAAATAGAAGAAAGTCAAAGTTCAGGAACTAAGATGTAATTATTCAAAAGTTGACCCGAAACCCAAATCAAGAACGAAAACGAACTAAGTACAAGATCGACGATATCAAAGGGTTGTAAAAGGAAGAGAATGAAGAAAATAAGTCAAAACGAGGAGGAACGGAGTCAGAGATCAAAACGACGCAACTTGGAAGTTGTTTGTACCATGCGACCGCATGGTAAAGTCAGAGAAAGCAGTTGGCCACATCGATTGAATCATGTGGCCGCATGATATATTTTTACGCGAAAATTCTGCTTTCCTTGTTTAAGTTAAGCATTTATGAAAACTCGATTTTTGACTCCTTTATAACCCTAAACTCGACTAGAAAAGACGTTATGCATATTTTGACATATTGAAGAGCAAGAAGAAGGTGAAGAACGAGAAGATTGATTCCAAAATTCAAGATTTGATAGGGTGATGTCTTCTCTTATTTATTTTCTTTGTTTTCTTAGTTTTATTATGTTAGACTAGATTTTATAGTGTTAGGTGAACGATGGACCATGTGATTTGATATTTCAATTTCTAGTTTTATATTTTTGACATTAAAACGTGTTTTGGATTGATTAATGATTTATATATATTGATTTGAGTCTACAATTATTATGCATGTGATTGTATGATTTATGGTTATTTATTTCATCCATTCGAAAGAGGAGAAATAGATTAAGCAAGGTATAAATCATCGTAGGGTCCGATAGAGGATAGAGATATACCGCTTTGCTTTACGTGAATCTCTAAGTGTTCATAGATGTTCATGCATTTTTTATATATTTGCTCCCGTCATAGAGATATAGTCGATGTCATATGTGAAAATAGGTTCAAGTTTAATCGAAAGAGAGTCTCGAATAAAATATGAACATTGATTCATCATAATTCAAATGTGTTGTCAAATTGTAGAACTAAAGTTGAAATAGATCGTTGCATGAGGATTCGCGAACCTAGTACGCCTTTTATTTGATTATTATAATACTTTGCATTTAGTATATTATTGCACGTAGTAAACTCTGCATTTAATTCGATAATTCATTCTCTTTTGTATAAGTAGATTCTAGTTTTACTTAATTTAGTTATAAAAACTGAAACAATGTCTTTAGTTTCGGTTAAGGTCGAATTAGATAGAATTAAACTATTCAATCTCTTTAGGAACGATATTTAGACTTAAAAATTCACTTTATTATTTAACGAACCGCATACTTGCGGTACTATAAGTCGAACACATTTTCGCGTGTCATTGACATAGTTTTGTAAAGAACAAAATATGGAGACATTGTTGAGAACTTTGGTAGGTAATCGGTTTATAATCGGTTTATGAGATATACTGATGTTAAGAAGGCATCTCTCCAGTAACATTTCGGTAGATGGACATTTGCCATAAGTGTTAAACCCAATTCTTGTATATGACGATGTTTTCTTTCAGCAATGCCGTTTTGTGGGAAAATGTAAGGACACGTTAGACAATGGAAAATCCCATGTTTTGCCAAAAATTCTTGAAGCTCATTTGATAAATATTCACCTCCATTGTCAGATTGTAATTGTTGAATAGTGCAAGAAAATAAATTTTTAACAAGAGCTTTGTATTTTTGGAAAATAAGGAATACATCAGATTTAAAACGCGTGGGATACATGTATAACGACTAAAATCATCAACAAATAAAACATAAAAGCTGCAGCCACCGAGGTTACAGGAGATACCCAAACATTAGTGTGAATCAAGGCTAAAGGTCTCGTAGATTGCCTAGTGGAGTCACTAAAGGATAAGTGTTTAGCTTTTCCCATCTGGCATGAATTACAGACACTTGGTTGCTTGTTGGTGTCTTTTATTTGCAAGTAATGAAGTAAATGATTTAAGATGGATGTGGAAGGATGTCCTAGATGATTATGCCATTGTTCCTAAGTCGTCTTTGTCCCTAATTTGGTTGTGAAACAACGGAATTTATTGATAGAGCTCTTGTTTCCAGTGATTGGATAGAGACCATCCTCAACCAGTCTGTGAAGTAGCAGTCATCCGGTCTTGTTCTCCTTCGCACAAAAATTACTTCCAGTAAGCACAAAATAACAATCATTATCAAGGCAAAATCTATTAATAAATAAAAGGTTGGTGGATGCATTAGGGCAATGTAAAATTTTGTTAAGACTAAAGGAAGAATGAGTTGTGTTTAAGGAGGATGAACCAATGTTGTAAATGACCAAACCTGAACCATTGCCAACTTGGACAGTGTCAGGACCATCATAGGGCTGTGAGTGTGTCAGATTTGCAACATTGGCAGTAATGTGAGCATTGGCACCACTGACGGCTTACCAGGTTTGCTGTTCATATGTGTTATTGGCCTCAGCAGCCACCGCTGCCAACTCAGAGGATGGTATTCGGCCTTGGAAAGAAAAGTTATAGCATTGATAGCAGTCCAAAGCTGTGTGACCTCGCTTATCACAAATTTGGCAGATTGGTTTTTCACTATTCATTGGAGATTGATGATCTGCAGGATGTGAATGTGCACAAGGGTGGCCGGAAGAAGCCGGCTGCTGGTATTTCTGAGAACCTCCTTGAGGTTTAGATTTCTTCTGATATTGAGGCCCTGAAGTTCTTGCTGCAAATGCAAAATTGCTGGGCTGGACATGAATTGGAGCCTCAACAAGAGTTTCAAAGCTTAGAAATTCTGATTGAAAGTCATCAATTGTAAGATCTTTGTCCCTGCAAGCAAAATTATAAGACGCAATGAAGGGAGTAAACGAGGCTTGTAGGCCACCAATCAAAAAGCTGATAGAGTCCTGATCATTGACAGGCTTTCCTGCTTCTGTAAGTTGATCGGTGAGGTGCTTTGCCTCCTCAAAAAAATTCTGCGCAGGATTTATTGCCTTGGGTGATCGTTTGGAGTTGTCTTTTGAGGAGTGCAACACGGGATCGTAACGTGGAGAAGCGTGTTTGAAGAGAGTCCCAAACCTGTTTGGAAGTCTTCAAACTACAAATATTAGATACTAATTTATCTGAAATTGACGATAGCAACCAGCTTTAAACACAGTTGTCTTTCTTGAACCACACTGCGTAGGATGGATTTGGAGATCCATCGGCTAAGGTTTTGGATGGACTTATCTCTGAGCCATCGATTATGCCAATCAATCAAATCGTGACTGCGGAGAAAAAATTGAAACTGAATACTCCATGGCAAGTAATTCTGTCCTTCAAGTTTATGGATGACGGTGGGAATTGGGTTGGATAGTGTGGGTAGGACGAGATGGTAGAACCGGATATAGTGGAGTCAGAAGCCATATTTGATTATGTATATGTTGTTGAATACGTGGTGCGGAAGCTGTGACCAGAATCAGGCGTGTGCCTATACTCAATCTGATACCATGTAAGAAAGTAAAAGCATAGAAATATGATACTAAACTTTGAATGAATGGCTTGCTTCCATTTGTTGGTATAGATATCTATTTATAGGATTTTACAAGTAACTGAATTGAGTAAATAAAGGAGTATAACAAGAGATAAACAACAATAACTAAAGATTACAATCTTATCTCAGATTTTGAACTAATTCAACTAAATGAAAATAATCAGCAGAATCTTGAAAATATGTTATTGACCATTGATCTGAACTCCTTTGCCAGCCATCACTCTAACATTCTCTAGCTGCTTCATTGGTCAGTCTGTGTCTCTAACTAGATCGGCTTACTGACCTGTATCCCTTTAGGTGGAGAGAAATGAAGGGAAATCCATTAACTGGTCCCGTCATATAGAAACTATTAGATCATCCAGGGCTCAAAAACTGATATTAGAATAGGTGGAATGTATTATTAGACTTCGTCAACCTTCTGTGGCTTGCCGCTCTCCCATCTCATTAGGGACGTGAAAGCTCTGGAAAAGTTATTACCACTACATCAGAATTAAAACAGAAATTTAAAAGATACTAAGATATACTTGTTTGCTGGCCGTCTTGTTCAATTAATGACTGGTATTCGTGCTTTAATCTGATGACAGCAACTGGGAGCTTCTAGCACCATGGCAAGGGTCAAAGATAACAGTTCCGGCTAAACTAATAATCGGCGACAAGGATATCGGATTTGATTCAGGGGGAACAAGGGAATATATAGAGGGGAATATATTCAAGAATTTAGTTCCAAATCATGAAGTAGTCATCATTGATGGTCATCACTTCATACAACAAGAGAAGCCTCAGCAAGTTTCGGAAGAAATTTTATCCTTTCTCGAAAAACACTGTTAAGTCATTGCTGTACTTCAAGAATACAACTGCACAGCCACAGGAACTGCAGGCAGATGAGATTGAGAACATATATATATGTGTGTGTGTGTGTGTGTGTGTGTGTGTGATGTAACTTTTTCTTGCATTTGGATTTTATTATGAATATTGAACATGGGTTGCCTTATTGGAGCAGGTAAGGTCAGAAAAGTACTCGTCCATCCTGGTTTGGTGAGAAGCCAAGTCGAGGTTGAGGTATAATAAATGATGTGGAATCCGTGGAATTATAGCTAGGCTTGGTCATCAGCTTGTTGATCATGCTTGGCGGTGAAGTGGTTTGTCTCAATATCATAACATGCTTAACCGGCTTAAATAGACCCCCCCCCCCCCCCCCCCCCCCCCCTCCCTCTCTTTTGTGCGTGTTTGTCATGTATATAACATTACAATTCTTCTTGTCACCTCTTTCTAAGTTTTTGGGGATAATTTATAAAAGAGTGTGGCAATTGGAATGTGTAGTAGATGATTTATAAATTTTACTAAACGGAGGCTAAGTATAGAGAAACATAGGGAATTAGCCAAATTAACATTCAAGTGATTTTGGAAGCAGACAAGGGATTCTCGTTAGCATATACCAAAAAGCTTTTACATCTCTCCACGTCCACAGAAATTGACACAACCCTTAAACATTTAAACTTCATCTGAATCAAAGCAATAAATTGAGAAATTGAATAAAACACAGAGGTACAGACAAGCTAATACATTCATGGGAACATTCAAGTGTTGTTCTCTCTACAGTTCTTACGAATTTCTCTTCTCGATCCTGTCTACGGAGTAATATTTCCCATCTTCTCGATCCTGTCTACGGAGTAATATTTCCCATCTTAATCATGGACTTCGTAAATATCTCAAAGAAAAGTTCATTGTTCTCAGCATATTTCTTGCCAACTCTAATGAAACTTGATTCTTAGTCACCAGAACTTCATCAGAATTCAGTAGGCCCTTGAAACTCAATAGATTCTTGAAGTAGCTGTTGTCGAACTTTGTTGGGGAGACAAAATCAAAGAAAAAGAGGTTTCGGTCGCCACCAGATTTTGGGCACCTAATACGCAATTTGGCTGCGTAGGATTGGTCCAGGGTGTAGTCTGGTTGCCCGATGCCTGTTTGGTTGTAGATCCTTTGCCTGAAGCTGACACATCTTGCATTTCCAATGGTGTGACTTCCTGATGGAGGATTTACCAGATGTTAAACATGCATGATCCATTGTGTTAATCTCAGCAAGAAATTTAGTACTTCATCAGTATGAAACGATAAACAAACTAATCCTATTCCCCATGATTTGAGTCGACTGCATGAATTCTTGTACTCAATTCGTCGGAAAAAGGCTAATCACATTAAATTAGAAATCAAACGTGGCTTAAAATTGTATCTTGAGCAGAATATGATGACAAGCACAATTCCCAATTATCAGGTTCATAAGTCCCCAAAGGAGTCATAGTATAAAATACGCCAGGTTGGAGATGATCAAGAAAGCACTAGATTGATCAACTTCGTAAGCCTCTGTTTTGAAAGTAACATAACATAATGACAAAGAAGAGACAGTTATGTTAAATTTACCAGATAATGCCACTAGATCAACAATGCCAAGTCCTTTGAGCTTAAACTTAGTGAGGATAGTCTGGAATGTGTTATTTGGAGCAGGAATGTTCTGGTTTGAGCCACTCAAACTAGCACCTCTTGAATCTCTTCTTCCTAATGGAACTTCCCAGCTAGGTCCACCAGTCTGCATTACGAACAAATGCCACCGGCTTTCAAGAAAATTGTCCGTCAATTAAACGAATGCAATGTCAGAATGTGTTACTTGCAAGTACTGTGGAATCCCTTGCAGCAAAAGCCATAATGTCAGCACAAGAAACAGTGTGAGGGCATTCTTTCTCAAGAGCGCGGATTTTATCTCATCAAGGACTTCAAATCCTCGGGCCGAATTCCTGTTGGGATTTGATCTCTTCTCACTGATTGTGGTTCCAGTGCTGTCCAGAAGTATTGACGCATCACACCCCTACGCGCGATCATATGAAGATAAAATTAGGAGAGGCTGTTACAAGACTATACGTACTTCTTATGTTACTATTGTTATATTTTGATGCAAATATTGTTGTGACTCATAATCACTTCTTGCAAAAAGTGAGACAAATATGTCAACATACTAATGGAAAGGCTGTCAAACTTCCTTTCCAAGAGGCAAGAAACCATCCTCTATATAACATCTTGACCAGGAAATCTTCATAGATATTCGACAGTAAGCTCGGCCTTGTTAGAAGGGATCATCATGAATGATAAAAGGGCATATTGCATGACCAGACAGCGCAGGCGCAGTCATGAAATAAAAATAAGCAATTACAATGCAAACCTTGACAAAGCAGTCATGAAAATGGAGTCTCAGCAATGAAGCAGCTGTTGAATGTGATGCCATTTTTGTCATTCATATTTCAACTTAAGGGCAATGATGAAATGGGCTTTAGCCCAAAGCTGCTGGAAATGTTTTTCAACTAAAGCCATTGCCCGATAACACAATGAACCGGCCCAAGACCCGTGACCCGTTAACTTGATTATTAGAAGTTGCTCTGGACCGTCCATCTCACACTTGATCGAAGGGTAGGTTGATCCGTGTATAAAATCCCTTGGAGCGTCACTTTTGGATCAAGGGTTTCATTTGTTTTTCTCGCCTCCTCTCTCGAACCTTCTGTGATATTTTCGCCTCCTTTTCTTTGTGAATCTGTATTTTTGGGGTAAAAACTTCTGGTTTTGATACTTGATCTGTGTGATCGGTGGCGGGGTGTGCCTTTGGTTGTGTGTGTAAGGCTGTTTTGAAAAGGGGGTGAGGTTGCGGTCCATTGTAGCGATTTCTTGGTCGGTTTTCTTAGGGTTTGGGTTCTTTGTGGTTTGGTTCTTGTACAGAAGGGTACAATGTTTTATTCTGAGCCCAATGTTGAATAAAATTGCCTCTACAATTTTCTTAAACTTTGTGTTCGAATTCTTGCTTGTGTTCTTTGATTTTTGGCGAATCTGCTTCCGTTTCTTGTGCGTTAATTTCTACAAGTGGTATCAGAGCCTTCTACAGGTTGGGTCGCGTCTTGCTCTCCCTCGATCTGGTTTGGAAAATCAATTTCCATAACAAGATCTTGAGAGATCCATCACTGTTGGTTCGAGTCCCTGTTGTCAAAACGTTGCTAAGTGCATAAGGAGTCTTCGTTCGAGACGTTGTCACTGAAATATTAAGGTTCAGTTGACGTTTGTGTTTCTCGATTTTTCCTGCAGGTTTATTGTTCCCGAATTAGCTACTAATTCATTCTCTGTTTGTGTTTCTTGCGAGGAACCTGTTCTTGGTGAACTAACTGGACGATTGGACTGCTAGCTAGGTGCCTGCAGAGTCTCCAATCTTTTTTTCCTTGGTGCTGGTTCTTCAACCAGTTTGGTGAAAAAAATTCCTAAACCTTAACCTTCTTATGTGATACATCAAGCTGATTATTCTTGACACTCCTTGTATGTGTTGATATTTTTTGATATTACCTATACATTGGTAATCACCCTCCTTCCCTTTTTTTTGGTTGTGTGGTGTTTAGAATTGAGCCTTGACCTGAGGTCTTGAACCTCACGGAATCCTGGTGAATTCTAGCACCTGAAATTGTTAGAATTCTGATTATTAGTTTGCTTAATTTCAGTTGTGTGATTCTTTGTGAACTATTGTGATTGTTAGCCAGTTTAATCTCACTGTTAAATCTTTTGTTGATTCTTTGGGTTTATTAAACCGCTTATTATCACTGTTATCTACTGATTCACTGTGCTTCTAGCAAGTTGTCTTGAATTGATATTTTTTTTGTTGAAATATCTATCTTCTAATTTTCTGTTGAACCGTGACCTCAAATAATCTTTTGTGTTGGTTAAAAATTTTCAAATGACAACTACAACGTTTCAACTTGGAGTTTTTAATGGAAAATGGGATTTCCCCATTTGGCAACAAAAAATGAAAGGGGTCTTAGTTCAACAGAAAGTGGCAAAAGCTATAACTGGTGAATATCCTGCTACTATAACTGATGATCAAAAGACTGAAGCTGATGAACTTGCATATACCTCTATTATTCTCCATTTGTCTGATCAAGTGTTAAGAAAAATTGGTAAACGTGATAATACTAAGGATTTGTTAGAAAAACTAGAGAAACTATACATGTCTAAGAGTTTACCTAATAAACTTTTCCTTCTAGAAAGATTTTTTGGCCTCAAGATTGATATGTCTAAGGACTTAGATGATAATCTTGATACTTTTAATAAGTTAGTCCAAGATATCACTAATACTGGGGAAAAAGTTTCTGATGAGTATAAAGCTGTTATTTTGTTGAATGCTTTGCCTGATATGTATAAAGATGTTAAGTCTGCTATTAAGTATGGTAGAGATACCTTAACCCCCGAAATAGTGATTAGTTCCTTAAGAAGTAAAGAACTAGAACTTAAGGTTGATAGGACTGGGAAGGATTTTGAGAGTCTCTTTGTGAGAGGTAGACCTATGAATAGGCAAGTGAATGGTCAGAGTCACCAAGGGAATAGTAACTATAGGAAGAAGGGGAAGGGAAAGCCTAGGTCTAAGTCTAGAGATGGGAATAGGAAATGTTATGGGTGTAGTAAAACAGGACACTACATAAAGGACTGTTTTAAGGAGAAAAATAAACAAAGAGACATGAAAATAAATGAGGAAAATGTTGTTGAACCCTTAGGTGGTGGGACAGTCGATGTCTATGTGGTGACTGAGCCCACATCTGATCTGAATACTGCAAATTTTGCAGGTGACAATGATCAGAATGTTGAGTGGATCTTAGATTCTGGCTGTACTTTTCATATGACCTCTAGGAGACCTTGGTTAGAAGATTTTAGGGATCTTGATGGAGGGGAGGTTGTTATGGGCAATAATGCAGCCTGCAAAGTTAAAGGGATAGGTAGTATGACCTTGAAATTTGAAAATGGGTACACCTTTACCTTAGAAAGAGTTAGATATGTTCCTGACCTAAATAGAAATCTGATTTTCATGGGCAATCTTGATGACATAGGTCTTTATGGCAAGATTGGAGATGGTAGTTTGAAAGTAACTAGAGGATCTTTGGTTATTTTCAAAGGTACCAAGAGGAATGACATATATGTTACTAGAGCTAGTGTAATAGCCCATGTAGCTGAGTCCTCTAGTGCTAAGATAGATGCTACCCTAAAATGGCATAATAGGGTTGCATATGTGAGTGAAAAAGGCTTGTATATTTTGAATAAGAAAGGGACATTTGGTAAAGATGTGATCTCTAAGGTTCCCTTTTGTGAGTATTGTACTTTAGGAAAACAACATAGGCTTCATTTTAATATTGGACAGCATAAGACTGCATCTATCCTTGACTATATTCATTCTGATCTGTGTGGCCCATCTTCTACTACTACTCAAGGTGGTAATAAATATTTTTTTATCAATAATTGATGATTTTTAAAGAAAAGTTTGGGTTTATCTTTTGAAACAAAAATCAGACACTTTTTCAATGTTTAAAAATTGGAAAACTTTAATTGAAAATCAAATGGATAAAAAGATCAAAGTTTTAAGGACAGACAATGGTTTGAAATTTTGTAATTCAGATTTTGATCAACTTTGTAAAGAAGATGGGATCCTCAGGCATAAAACAGTCCCCTACACTCCTCAGCAAAATGGAGTTGCTGAGAGAATGAATAGGACTATTTTAGATAAGGTTAGATGCATGATGATCAGTTCTGGGGTTCCAAAAGTCCTTTGGGGTGAGGCTGTTATGACAGCTGTATATGTAGTGAATAGGACCCCTTCTAATGTTTTAGGTGACAAAACTCCTGAGGAGGTTTGGTCTGAAAAATTATCAGATTATACCATGTTAAGAACCTTTGGGTGTGCTGCATATTCTCACCAAAGTCTAGGAAAATTAGAGCCATGATCCCAGAAATGTGTTTTCATAGGATATCCCGAAGGAGTTAAGGAATATAGACTTTGGGCTAGGAATGAGAAGGGTTTTAAAATGATAACCAGCAGAAATGTGACTTTTAATGAAGCTGAAATGCCATGGTTGAGTAAAAACACACGTGCTGATGTTTCTGAAAATGAAAATTTTGAAGATACTAGTGTGCAGGTGAAACTGGATAATTCTACTGGACTTGTTGAGGAGGAACAAGCTGAAAATGAGGTGGAAGAGGAAAATGAAAGGGTTGTTGATCCAAATGAACCCATTGAAGGGGATGAACATAACCTGGTAGGTGATGAAGGTGATCATCTGAGTGATTATCAACTTGTTCGTGATAGAGCTAGAAGGGAGATTAGAGAACCTGTTAGGATGGGTGATTATCAATCCTTTGCTGTTTTATCTTTTCAAGACTTAGCTTTTAAGGAGCCTAAATCTTATGAGGAGGCTTTGAGTAGTCAACAATCTAATGAGTGGCTAAGTGCTATGGAAGAGGAGATGAAGTCCCTTATGAAGAATAATACTTGGAAATTAGTTCCTAAACCTAAGGATAAGTCTTTAGTGGACTGTAAGTGGGTTTATAGTATTAAGGAGGATAGTTCTTCTAAAGAGTCTCTTAGGTTCAAAGCTAGACTTGTTGCAAAGGGGTTTACACAAAAACCTGGTATTGATTATAATGAAATTTTCTCTCCTGTTGTGAAATATACTACCATAAGAGTCATGTTTGCTTTGGTTGCCCAATATGATTTTGAACTTGAACAAATGGATGTAAAAAGTGCTTTTTTACATGGTGACCTAGATGAAACTATCTATATGGCTCAGCCACAAGGTTTCATTGATTCTAAAAGGCCAAATTATGTTTGTTTGCTAAACAGGTCCTTATATGGTTTGAAACAATCACCTAGGCAATGGTACATTAGATTTGACAATTATGTGTCCTCTATTGGCTTTGTGCGGAGTGTCTTTGATCATTGCTTATATTTTAAAAGAAATGATAAGAATGATGTGATTGTTTATTTACTTTTGTATGTATCAGTTATGCTCTTAATTGGACAGAAAATTAGTGATATAAATGACATTAAGAGGGCTTTGAGTGCTGAATTTGAAATGAAAGACTTAGGTCATGCTAGGAGAATTTTAGGGATAGATATTAAAAGAAATAGATCACAACAGTCTCTTCTTTTAACACAATCTGATTATGTGAAAAAGGTGATATCCAAGTTTGCTATGCATGATTCTAAACCTGTTACTTTGCCCCTTGCCTGTCATTTTAAGTTGAGTAAGGGACAATGTTCACATGATGAATCTGATATTAAATACATGCAAAAGGTGCCTTATGCTAATGTTGTTGGTTCTATAATGTATACTGGTGTGTACTAGACCTGATGTGGCACATGCCATTAGCATTTTGAGTAGGTTTATGGCTAATCCTGGTCCTGAACATTGGACAGCTTTAAAATGACTCTTAAGGTACTTAAAAGGGCCTGCTGACCTAGGATTGCACTTTAAATTTTGTAAAGAGGGAGTTGTGTTAAGGGGGTATGTGGATTCTGATTATGCTAGTAATAAGGATAATAGAAAATCAACCACTTCATATGTGTTTACCTTGTGTAATACTTGCATTAGTTGGAAGTCTCAATTGCAGTCTATTGTTGCCTTATCTACTACCGAAGCCGAGTATGTAGCTGCTACCGAAGCTATTAAAGAGTCTTTGTAGCTTAAAAGCTTGTTAATTGAATTAAATGAATTGCATAATCCTGTTGTTGTCTATTGTGATAGCCAAAGTGCCATACATTTGTATAAAACCCTGTTTTTCATGATAGAACAAAACATATAGATGTTAGGATGCATTTTATTAGGGATATAGTTCAAAAGGAGTCCATATTACTTGAAAAAATTCCTACACAATTTAATCCTGCCGATATGGGAACAAAGGTACTTCCTCTTACTAAGTTTAAATCATGTTTACAAATTCTTAGAATTGATTCTGGGTGAATTTTGTGTTCCTGCACGTTGTGCTCTTCTTGGAGTTGATGTTGATAAGCACTGATGTGTTTGGATGCTTATGACATTGGCATCAGGGGGAAGATTGTTGAATGTGATGCCATTTTTGTCATTCATATTTCAACTTAAGGGCAATGATGAAATGGGCTTTAGCCCAAAGCTGCTGGAAATGTTTTTCAACTAAAGTCATTGCCCGATAACACAATGAATCGGCCCAAGACCCGTGACCCGTTAACTTGATTATTAGAAGTTGCTCTGGACCGTCCATCTCACACTTGATCGAAGGGTGGGTTGATCCGTGTATAAAATCCCTTGGAGCGTCACTTTTGGTTTCATTTGTTTTTCTCGCCTCCTCTCTCGAACCTTCTGTGATATTTTCGCCTCTTTCTTTTCTTTGTGAATCTGTATTTTTGGGATAAAAACTTCTGGTTTTGATACTTGATCTGTGTGATTGGTGGCGGGGTGTGCCTTCGGTTGTGTGTGTAAGGCTGTTTCGAAAAGGGGGTGAGGTTGCGGTCCATTGTAGTGATTTCTTGGTCAGTTTTCTTAGGGTCTGGGTTCTTTGTGGTTTGGTTCTTGTACAGAAGGGTGTAATGTTTTATTCTGAGCCCAATGTTGAATAAAATCGCCTCTACAGTTTTCTTGAACTTTGTGTTCGAATTCTTGCTTGTGTTCTTTGATTTTTGGCGAATCTGCTTCCGTTTCTTGTGCGTTAATTTCTACAGCAGCCATACAAGCCTCTTTTGCTACGGCCTTGGCTACAATGGACTTAACAATTTCTTGTGCTTGTGGACATGACCTACCATAGAACTGCAGGCAAAGATAACCAGCGTTGGTACTGTAACAGAAGCCACAAAGAGGTGCAAATGCAAATATAGTGAACACCATGAACAAGTGTTTGAACTCAGACATTTTTCTCAGCATTAACAATGATTTTGAATGTAGAAGTGAAGTGTTAAAGAAACATAGAATTGAGTATAAAGTCTGGATATTTATAGACTAGAAAGAGAGGAATTATGAGAGGGAGACAATACGGGTGCAGTTGGTGAATTTTCAGTTAAGGTTTGTCTGTTACTTTCTCCATTATAGGAAGTAACTAAAAAGTTATACGGTATACATAATTAGCTTACAAGTAGATAGCTTATTTCCAAATTTTATCTTACTAATTAATCAAGCAAAAGTTACTATATGTGATTGTTCAACCATGTTGTCTAAAACAATATGTTTATCAAAGCTTATAATAGATTATAAGTTGGCAAACTTTATTTTTATCGACATATTTCGTAGAATACACAACTTTTACATACTTTGTAACTGCACAGTCCTTGAGACCAACTACTTATGATTACTCATAAGCTTTGAAAAACATAGGACTTAGAGATGGGAAATCGTAGTTTTGATAATTAAAATTTGACACAATGTACAAATTTCATAAATGTTATAAAATAGAGAAGAAGAAGAAGAAGAAGAAGAGAGAATTAAAGTCAATACCTTGTGTGTATTTTATTAATGAACAAAACCCTATATTTATAGGTAAGAATCAGGGATACAATGATAATAATTTCTAGGGCTGCAGGCGTATAATTGTCATTCACTACAAACCCTAATAAACTTTTCTTTTACAACACTCCCCCTTGAATGACACATTACAAAATATCTGCCTCGTTAAAACCTTGTTTGATAAAAATCTAATAGGACAAAAAAAATCAAACGAAGGAAAAAGAGTACAGTTATTTTGGAGTATTGAAAATAAATGCTGCCTCATTAAAACCTTGCTAGGAAAACCCAGTGGGATAAAACCTATGCGAAGGAAAAAGAGTATAGCTACTCCCCCTAATGTTGATCACTAAAAATCTTTGAGTCGATGCATTCCAATCCCATGGACTAACTTCTTGAATGTAGATGTTGGCAGTGCTTTTGTGAATAAATCGGCTAAATTGTCACTTGAGCGAATTTGTTGATCATCGATGTCACCATTCTTCTGAAGTTCGTGTGTATGAAAGAATTTTGGAGAAATATGCTTCATCCTGTCACCTTTGATATAGCCCCATTTGAGTTGTGCAATACAAATTTCATTGTCTTCATACAAAATTGTTGGACTATCTTTTGTTGAAGTTAACCCGCATGATACTTGGATATGATGGGTCATGTTCCTCAACCATACACATTCTCGCCCCGTTTCATGGATTGCAATAATTTTAGAATGATTTGAGGATGTTGCTGTCAAGGATTGCTTCATAGATCTCCATGATATAGTTGTTTCTCCTTGTGTAACACATATCCTGTTTGTCATTTAGCTTTATGTGGGTCAAATAGATAACCTGCATCTGCATATTCCACTAAAGTAGATCCAGACTTTTGGGAGTAAAATAATCTCAAATTAATCGTACCCTTTAGGTGACGAAAAATGTGTTTAACACCATTCCAATGTCTTTGACTTGGTGTAGAGCTATAACTTGCAAGGAGACTTACAAAAAAAGTTATGTCAGGCCGAGTGCAATTGGCAAGATATGTTAATACTCCAATTGCACTAAGATATAGTATTTCAGAACCAAGAACATTTTATCCATCTTCAAGTGGACGAAATGAGTCTTTTTTCACATCAAGTGATTGAATAATCATAGGTGATGCCAATGGATGTGCATCATCCATATAAAATCGTTTTAAAACTTTTTCTGTATATGCAGATTGATGAACAAATAATTCTTCTGGGAAGTGTTCAATTTGTAACCCGAAACAAAATTTGATTTTTCCTAAATCCTTTATCTCAAATTCATTTTTCAAATAATTAGCAGTTTTGTTGAGCTCTTCAGGAGTTCCAATTAAGTTTAGATCATCAACATAAACTGCGACAATTGCAAATCCAATATTTGTTTTCTTTATGAAAACACATGGGCAGATATCGTCATTTTTATAACCCCTATTCAACAAATATTCGCTAAGTCGATTATACCACATGCGTCCGGATTGTTTCAATCCATATAATGATCTTTGCAATTTAATTGAGAACATGGTTCTCGGGCATGTATCATTTGAGTTATGCTTCAGGCATATTTAATATTTCAGAAATAATATTAATAGTCATGCCAGATGAGTTGACTATCATGTATTTCAAATTTCATATATTGTCAAGAGAACATGATATAGATTCGTGATTTCATCAACGACGATCTTTGCGAAATTCACTATGTTGAGAGTCGTAACTTACACATTATGACTTCATTTTTCTCATTTTCTTTTCGTATAAGTATATATCTTTAGATTATTGGACTACAGGTCCAAAAATATTATGTTTTTCTAGTAAAATCAATTTAGGATTGCGTCCATTTTATTTAGCCAAACATTACTTCGATCGATATATTTTGACGCATTTATTTTGATTCCTCACGATTCATATATGATGCAGCACATCATGTACAAAATTGTTGTCGACAACTTTTCATTTTTCGATTCTATTTCTTACTCCATAACGACATAACTTATCGAGATATCTCAAAATTCAATATATCAGGTACCTGAACCTCTTCAGGGATTTTATAATATGTTATGTCTAAATACTCATTAAGAGTGTATGCCTCCCTAATAAAATAATCTTTACCAATTGCTCCATTTTCGTTTGGAGGATTTTGTAATAGAATCGAATATCATCACGCTTCATGCGTGCCATAAATTTATCAAATATGATATTAACAAATTGTCCTTCCAAGAGTCAATTCGAGTTGAAGCATTTAAAGCTGATGTGTGAGATTGTTAATCTCTTTGGTCAATAAATGCATCTAAATGAATTATCTTTCGAACTTCTGGTTCGAATTGTCTTTTGCAAGGATTTAGATATTGATGCATTTATATATTTTTTTCAGCTTCTTAATTCTTTCCCCTAATACTGAGAGAATTGTAAAATCAAAATTGACAATAATTAAATTGAGTTATAAAATATCACCCATTTGAGATAAGGGTTCAAACTATACATTTATTCTCAGTATTCTTTATTTTTCATCTCAGTGCATTGTGGTGGATTGATTTTACATATACTGTACTATCAAATAATTAGATGAAAAATTAGGCTCTAATCATAAGCAATTATAATATGGAGAACTATGATATTGACATGATGTGTAATAGAATTCCCTAAACAAAAAGGGGAAAAAAATACTTTGTTCTCAATTATATTAATTGGAGACATTTAACAAAAATAGCGTTAAATCATTTATCGACATCTCAACTAACACTTATTCAAATATTGAGATTTATGCCCACTAGCATTAAAAAGACACAGTTTTGATTATATAATTTGAAAATTATGCTCATAACTTGAGCAATAATTTTGCAAACTTCAGGTTACGAACACCATGCAATCATCTAGTATTTATATCAAAACTATTAGATACAAATAATATTTAGATGGTCAACGTGGTGGGTGACGGGGCCCCATATCACCCTAATTAATTTTCAAAAATATAGGAAATTCATTTCCTATTTTAGCTAGTGATGTTTAATGATCAATTATCGATAAAGAAAACAAATGATATATAGAAATTTATTGGATTAAAGAATAATCTGGTTCTTCATTGAATATCCATTTAAAATTTTTAATTTCGCATCATTATTTATCCAATGATGGTCTAACTAATCATGCCAAATAATAAAACTAAATTGAACTTCTGGTTCAATATAAGATATAATTCAAATAGTTAATTTCGAAGAATGCGATTAAATATTATATAGTCATATGTCATTCAAATAGTCAAACTAATCAATGTTCTCGTGACATTAGTTATATGTTTTCTTTCAAAGATAAACACGAATTCAAAATGATATATTTTTCGAAAATGTGATACTTCGAGAACACATTATTTTTAATTATAAATTTTTCAAGAGCAATAGATCAATATTCTTCCGGAATATTGTGATCGTAGTATCATACTTTTCAAGGACAACAACATATTATTATTTGAAATAATAAATTGGATAAAAATTTACTCTTCGAGAGTAAAAATAGAATTTTTTTAATTATGCCATTTGAGAGCAAATAAAATATAACTAGAACATCAATATATAAATCCTAATGTAAAAGAATGGATATGTAAAGAAATTGAATAATTTAATTTATGATTTCATATAGAAATAAATTAATATTAACATCATATGAAATTTAATATACATAAATTTTGGATTCTTCAAGCATGAAAAAATATTCTTCATGGACATTAATAAGTATAGATATGCGTTTTATTTGGATAACATAATAATATGAATAGAATATAAAGTCTACTAGCCACATTGATATGGGGAAAGAAAAGAAATTAAACCTGGTATGTGGTATGACACGTGAAACCAATGATAACGTTGATTTATCATAGACGATGACTCTGATTTCTTCTCATCAATTTATCAATGATTATCGGTGCATAGCCATGATGACTGTCGATTAGTGTATGCTAGGTACAACATAACATGATAATATTTATGATATTGACTTTTCATTGATTTAAACTGCTACCTCTGGTTGTTGAAGACAAATCTATACTACATAAGTTACGTGTTTTCCTTCAGGGATAAACACTAATTTAAAATAATATATTTTTCGAAATATGTGCTACTTTTGGAGCACATTGTATTTTAATATTACTTCTTCGAGAGCGGTATATTAATATTCTTCAGGAATATTAAAAATTATAATTTATACTCTTCAGGAGCAAATAATATTCTTTTGGAATATTAATTATAATATTGTGCTACTTCAGAAGCAACAATATATTATTTGTAATCGCTATACCTACAATTAATATTCTTTTAGAATGTTAAAAATCATTTAATATACACATACAAAGTAGGATTAAAATCTACAACACATGGATTAAAAGTAATATTAATATTATAGAATCAAAATGTCGAATTAATGTGATAAAATTAAAGACAGAATTGCATACAATCTATCCATTGTATATTTAATGTAGAAGTCACCAAATATGTAGAAGTAAGGGAGATAAGAATTCATGCACAAATATGTATTAATAAAGAAAAAATAATCATGGTCAATGGACGTAATCATTACGCACAACAATTCAAATCTACTATGAGTTAATTCAAAGAGAAAAGGTGGGGTGGCATATTTACGAAGAGAAAAGGCAGAATTGCATACATATGAAGATACTACATAATATTCATGGTTATATATTTCTTTTTTGAACCACGTAGTATATTAAAGGCAGAATTAATTCAAAGACAGGATTGCATACACATAAAAGAAATTAATTTTGCGTGAGTAAAGGCAGAGAAGAAACTTTTTCTAAATTTTAAAGAATTAAGTGTTCGTGCTGATAACGTGTTATAAAATAGAGAAGAAGAAGAGAAAATTAAAGTCAATACCTTGTGTGTATTTTATTAATGAACAAAACCCTATATTTATAGGTAAAAATCAGGGATACAATGATAATAATTTCTAGGGCTGCAGGCGTATAATTGTCATTCAATACAAACGCTAATAAACATTCATTTTACAACAATAAATACATAATATTGAGAACTTATTATGGTTATAATTTCATGTTGAACTTTCGCATAAATTAACTAAAAATTATTATATTAGGAATATATTTATTTATTCAAATCTATTTAAAACAGAAATACTTATCTTGGGGACATATATAAAATCTTGAGCCATTCTTAGAAACAATGATTTGCATTAATCGTAAAGTTTTCTGTAACAGTATGCCAACACATCCAATTTCAATTCTCATAAATAGTATATAAAAAAAATATATATAGTAAACTTCATACGGTTTACATATTGATATCTTGATAAGAATTTATAAGGTGGTTGATTTTGATTTTGATTTTGATTTTTCCAGTTAAAACCATCAAAGTAGTAAAGGATTTCGAAACGGCTCTGATGATTTTGTATAATTCTTTCATTTTGTGTAGTAGAGCACCAACTTTTTGTGTCAATATTCCGTTTTTCATAAAATATTTAAATAAGATCTTTGTTTATATTACTAAAATATAAGATTAATCCTTAATGAGAATTTGGTTGTTCATCAACCCCCCCATAATCTCTATCTGATTTTTGTTTTTTTAATACGACTAAATATGAGTTGATTAGGAATGTAGGATAACAGTAAAACGTAAAATGTACGCATTTGTTTTTTTTTTTTTTTTTTCTTTTACATTATTCAAATATGGATTTTTCAATGTAGATACATGGAGTACAACAATTTGATCTACTAAGATGAACTATAGTAGGATAATATAACGAATAGAGTGACTAAGGTCGACTAATTAAACGGGCAATAAAATCAGATCCACGATTCCTATATTATGGTATTTGATCAATTCACTTGACTAATCAATGAATCATAATCAATTGATCGAACTAGACGATTTGAGCTAAAGGGGGGCTCGTTTAAACCTACAAGTGCAATGAAAACTTGATTGTAAAAAGGTCACACAATAGGGTCTCACACTAGTATCAAGTTTGTTTAAGCAAGAGTCAATAGAAAAAGATAGTAGACTTGGAACATTCATAGTTCGACATCTTATTTGAAGTAGAAGCCATGCTATGGCTTATACAATATACTTCTTGTTATTTTGTCCCAAAAATATAAAACAAAACTTCAAGAAAAATGAAAGAACATCAAGATTTTTTGCCCTAAGACCCGAATGTTCAATCAAAAGGCCTACCCACCACGTTAAGTATCCACAAACTGTGGTTATCACTCTAAATCCACTAGTACCATCAAAAAGTACAATATAGAAATCAATACCTAAAGTATCACCAAAAAATAGCCCTCAGAATACAGTTCTCTCTCAAGAATTACACCAAGTAACTTGAAGTTATAGCTGACCAAGAAGTAGATAAAAGTTCCTCACAACTCTATTTCAATTTATGTGTAGTATTATTTTTATTGAAGATTGTGTGGTTGAAAGTAAGAGAAAGAGAAAAAAAATGATAGAGTTAGGGACTCAAACATGGGGTCACAGATCTTACATAAGTTCCTTTTAAGTATAGTAATAGCCATTTCATGGCTTCCTAATGACTCTTGCAGGATTACTTGTTATCTACTTGGAACACTTATAGCAAAGGCTAAATCAGGTCTGTTACAAACCAGGACATACATAATTGAGCCAATAGCATAAACATAAGAAATTTTATTTATTTTTGATTTGTTTATCTTCAATTTTAGGATATTGTTCATCAGACAGTTTAAACTTTAAAGTGACTAGCTAAACGTAAACTCACAGTTTTAGCATTAGACATATAAAATCTATTTAGTATTTTGGAAATGTAAGACTGTTGCGTTAGAAATAATTTATTTCCAATTCTATCTCTTTTAATCTTCATTCCTAAAATCCTTCTTGCAGGTCCTAAATCTTTCATTTCAAATTTTTAAAGTTTAACTTCTGTTTTATCCTTTTTATTCCAGTCACATCACATCATACCCAGCAAGTAATATATCATTAAGATATAACATAAGATAATAAAAATTTGAACCTCAATTTCTTTAAAAGTAAAAACATGGATCATACTCATTTTTATTGAAATCAAGCCCTTTTATAAAGGTGTCAATCCTATTATACCATTGTCAGGGTGCTTATTTCAAACCATATAAAGATTTTTGTAAAAGACAGGCACAGTTCATTACAAGTTGATAAGTTTCTAGAAAATTTTCAGGTTGTACAACTTCTGTATTTTCAATTTCAGGTTTAACATTTGATTTCTAATGTTACTTCACCTCAATTCGATCTTCATTTCAAAGATTTAATTATGTGGAAATAAGATCAGACATCACATTGTTTTTATCCTAACAAATTTCAGAAGTAAATTTATCCATTTCTTTAGTATAGGGCATGTCATTCTCAACTGGTTGTGAATTTTTCGAAGAAAAAAATATTCTCGTGCTTTGGTATCCCTAGAACTATAAACAGTAATGGAGGTAAACATTTGTGCAACGGGCTTTTGGACTCAGTATTAGCAAAATATAGGGTAAAACATCGGGTTGAAACACTTTATCATCCTCGAACAAGTGACTAGGTGGAAGTGTCAAACAGGAAGCTGAAGAGAATTCCGGTGCTTCACTACCTTTAACATTGACATTTAAAACCATTTTGATCCGATAAACAATCCAAATCCACACAATCGACAAAAACCCTAAGCTTTTGATCCTTTGAGTAATTTTCCATTTCCATGTGGAATCGACAACCCAAAACTGTGCTACAATTACCGTGTTATACTTTGGGCGTAATCAAGAACTGATTGGTATCGAAAGCTTGATGATGCACTGTGGGCACAAAGGACTGGATACAAAACACTAATAGACATGTCACCATATCGCCTTGTATTTGCAAAAACCTTGTCACATTCTAGTGGAATTGGAGCATCGAGCATACAAAGCAGTAAAAAAGTTGAACATGGACATGACAACAGCTAGAGAAAAGAGGATGCTGCAGCTGAATAAATTGGATGAATTTCGGATGGATGCCTATAAGAATGTGAAACTGTACAAAGAGAGAACAAAGAAATTGCATAATAAATATATCCAGAGGCCTGAGTTCACTCCAAGTCAAAAAGTATTGTTTTTCAATTTTAGGTTGATACCTTTTCCTAGAAAATTGCGTTCTAGATGGTCTGGACCATTCACAGTTGTTCAAGTATTTCCACATGGGACAGTTGATGTGACTCATGAGACAAATGGCACGTTCAAAGTAAATGGGCAGCGTTTGAAAGCATATGGGGTGCTGATTTTGATAAAGAGAAGTCATTCCCCCAACTCCAAAACCCGAAATGATCGAGCTGTCAAGTCTAGCTAAAGACTATAAATTAAGCGTTGATTGGGAGACAACCCAACTTTCTAACTCTTTTATTTATTTTGCTTTTGGTACTGCATGACATATAGATTTATGTTGATTACTAGTTTGCATTAGACTTAGACACGTTTAAATATATACGGTATCACCATCTTATCATGTTTCCCTTTCGGCTCTTGATTTATTGTTAGTTACATCGATTGTTTGAGCTAAGTAATACATGTTCTAGGTTATTTGACCTTTGGAGTTTATTTTGATCGATGTGTGCTGGAACATGACGTCGTTGAACACTCAAACCAACATAGACAAAGGAAAAAACATGACGAAGGAGATTGTCTAGCCGTCACCCATGGTGCCTCACACATTCAACAAAAAGAAATTCGGGGAGTACCGTTTTCTGTTTCCTCTGCCCTCTTATATGCTTACTTATACTTTATGACATTAAAGACAATGTTAGTTTTAAGTTTGGGGGTAAAAAAATCTTAAGTTTTTGTTTTTATGTTTCTGTGTTTTAGTGTGTTTGTTTTTAGTGCGATTTTTAAAAAAAATATTAGATTGTGTACTTGGGTGAGTTAGACAGCCTGGCCCGCATTGATGATCTAATTTGAGATTTTGTGTTGATCTATGGACTGTGGATATGTTACATGCTTAACTGATGCCTAGCCTTGTAAAATTTGATATTTTACGCGCACAAGAATTGAGTTTTATATCATGATGCAACAAGTTGACTCATATGGTAAATAGGTTGAGAGATTAAACATAGAGGCCAAACGTGAAACTATGTTGAACTTATTGTTCTAAGACCAAATTTAGTATAGTTTGTGGGTGATTTTTATTGTTGTAGATACAGATATGAATGTGGACTCTTTGTGTGAAAAATTTATGCGTGGATTGTCTTACACTAACATGATAAAATTGGACGAAAATCTTAAGTTGGAAGTTGGTTTGCTAGAATAGGTGTTTGATAAGGGACATTGTACTAATCAAGGTAGAAATTTTTAATGTATAAACTTTTCTTTAAAACCTTTATGACTCGAGTAATTAAGTTTGTAAGTGTATTTTAAAACCTGATGCTATAAAGTCATCCCACTTGGGATTTATCAGCCCAAAGCTAGACAATGGTCATTTAGAAAGCAATTGAGAGAAAGATGCACAAAAAAAGATTGTTCTCTTCGAAGCCTTTTTGACTTGGGTTATTAAGTCTGTAAGGGTCTTTAAAACTTGGTGCCCTAAAATCATCTGATTTGGGAGTCATCGGTCTAAAGCCTGCTACATGGGTCATCTAGAATGCTTAAGGAAGAGAATGCTAAAAGAAATATACTTTTGAAAATCAGAAAAAAGTAAGTGCACAAGAAAATTAAAACCACTAAATGCCTTGATTAAGCTCCAAACAATTATTTGAGGAAACTTGACTTTTGATTAAGGGTAATTAGCCTAGTTGATTCTTGGCAATCAAATAATTGGAGAATCCTTGTTCAATGATGTGTTAACTTCCAACTAGTGACGTCTACTTGAACAAGAGAGGGTGGAGATAGTAATGAATAACTCAATCTTATATTACACACTGAGAATGAGTGAACAAAAATATAGTTGGTGGTGTGTGAATCATACGAGAGATGAAATGATATATTTGACCACAAAGGATTTGGAATTGAAACAACTTGTATATTCATGATTGATTACTTAATTCTTCACACACTCATATGTTGATTTTGCATTGAAAAAGTGGACATTGGTGTGGTGTTGTGACTTTGAAGTATGTTTGTGGAGTTAATACTAAAATCTTGAATCCTGAGGAAAGAAGTTGGATTTTCTAACCAAATACCTTTCCATGCTTGTGTGTTTGTAGTTATTTAGATGATGGTTTTGTTTGAGGACAACCAAATGTCTAAGTTTAGGGGTATTTTATAAGTGTATTTTATACACTTATTCAAGGCCTTAAATAGCGTTATTTAGTTTCTCCTATGATAAATATAGTCTAAATTATTGTATTTTGTGTTAAACAGGTAAAATTTCAATGATTAAACAAAGAATTTGAAGAAACAAAAGGAAAACCAAGTAGCAACAATCCAATAGTTGAATCGAACCATGAATCAGAGATTGAAGATGTTAGGGGTTCAATTGGATGCACTCAAAAGTTAAGAGGGCTTAACATAGGTTAAAAAGGGAGAAAAAGACGTTGCATGGAAGTACGAGGACAAAAGTGCACAAAATAGAAGACATTTTGAAATATGTGGTCGCATAGTTCAAATTTTATGCGGTCGCATTCCACCATATAGGGACAAATTTGTGGTTCAAAACGAGAACTAAGCGGTCGCATGCAATGAAACTATGCGGTCGCATAGTACAAAAATTATACTAAATCTCAGGTTTCCTTATACAATTAATACTCAACTTGGCAAGGTTTTGGGCGATATCTTTGATCTAGATTCGAACCATATAAATACCAGAACATCATATACACATTGGAGAGCCTTTTTTGTGGAACAAACAACTCAAGAACTTGAGAGAAATATATTGAAAAAGAGGGTAAATTCATATTTGTGAGAGATTTCAACCAAGGAATTGCAAGAAGACTATTGAGCATAATTCATACCAGGAAACTTGCACAAGGATTGGAAGGTAAATTCAAGAGATATCATGAATTCATCGAAGGCATTCAAGAATTCAAGACTTCTCGCCAATTATTTAATTTTTAGGGTGATGTTTTATTAACCTTAGAACAAGTTCTTGTAATTTAAAACATGCTTGTTATGAGATTTTTGGTTTGAATGATTGGATTGGCATTAATTTATTTGAATGTTTGGATGCTTATCAATGTTTAGTTTGCTTTTAATTAACTGGTAATTAGTTGAATTGTTGGTTTTATAATCATCGAGAGAGATAGTAGGATCATTGGCATGTAATGATAAGCATTGTGAGGTTCGATAGATGATAGAGATATACCTCTATGCTTCACATGGTTTCTATAGATGTTCTAACTCGTGTAATGCTTTCTTGTATGTTCGTATATTTCATAGAGATGTAGGAAGATCATGTGTAGAACTAGATTTAATTGCTATTGAGAGAAGCTTTTAATTAAAATAGGAACATCACCAATAGAAATGATTTCAAATTGTCAATTCAAATTGTTGAACTAAAAATGGATTAGCAAAGGAGATTCTACATCTTAGCAATACATCTCATGAATTTGACAAATTTTTACTTTGCTTTCAAGTTAGCTGATAAATTAGACTTTGATTTGCTACAACTCTATATTGCGATTCGATTAAGGGTATTAATAGCTATAACTCGATCAAACACTTCATTCAACATTATATTACTTGATCACGATCCCTTGCACTTGTGGGTTTTCAAAGGATCATCAGTTCTAAGAATTTTTACATTCTTATTGACTTAATTATCAATAACAGTTTTCCTACTTTTGAAGTTTTGGCAGGTGTCAGATATATTCTTTAATAAAAAAAAAACAACTTTTTCTAGAGAAATATTCAATTTTGAGAATTAAGTACTTAAAATCAGAATAAGTGCACATAGAGGATGTTCTCTACACATCAGCATGTACGTAATCAAGTATATATATTCAAATTTATGCATACTTGTAGTAAAAGGCAAAATCTTTTGCTTACCATAAATGCTGTATTCACAAAATGATAATTTCTCAATCTTTTCAACACCCAACATACCTTTTTTTTTTCATTAAATACAATTTTTTTATTATGCATATGTTCAAGTCTTTTGTGCCTTAATTCAAATTTATCATTTTGGGAGACTGTAGCAGCTAGTCGATTACCCATTAAGGGTGAAGCTTTTAAAACATAAATGCCATTGAGCTTAAGGACTTTAATGATTTCAGCAAAATTATTTTGAATGGTGATTATTCGTTTATTGATGGAGACATTATAACATTTATATCAAGGATACCTAAAAAATTCAAATTTCTTTTCAAATCAAGAATTTCTTTTTGAAAATCCATTTATACCCTAAAAGATTGTTTCGATGAGGTAAACCAACTAACTCCCAAGTATAATTTTGCATTATAGAATCTATCTCACTATAGATAGCTTCTTTCTAATGCAGTACTTCCAGTATAAACATTGTTTCATCGAAAGTCTTTGTGTAATTTTCTACCATATAGGTTATAAATCTCGGCCAAACGAGGTAGATGTTCTAACCTTTTTACTACGCATTGGTTCTTCCTCATTTGAAGTACCTTCTGTAATATCATAAGCTCTTTTATTTGAACTTGCATTTTTCTTGTCTTTACATGGAAAAACATTTTTGAACAATGATGCATTTCTCGATTCAATTATGGTTCATTCATGTACATCTTGAATTTTAGATTTATGCACAAGAAACGATATGCGCTACTATTATTTGGGTATTCAAAAAAATGTGCAATAAATCGTTTTAGGACCGATTTTCACTTGTTTAGATTTAGGTACTTCAGCCTTAGCTAAACACCTCCCACATATTCAAGTGTTGGTAAGAAGGAGGGTGACATTTTCATAATTCATATAGAGTTTCTTTCATTTTCTTGAGAGGTATCTTGTTAAGAATGCTATTTATCTATAGAATAGCATCCTCCAACAAATTCTGGGGTAGAAACGAACTTATCAAAATTGCATTCATTATCTTTTTAAGAGTTTGATTTTTGCGTTTGGCAACACTATTCGACTAAGGTTAGCAAGGTGTCGTTGTTTGATGAATGATTCCATTCTCAAAACAATATTTTTCAAACGATGCCCCATATTCACCACCTTTATCACTAAGAATATTCTTTATTCGTTTACCAAGTATATTCTCATCTTTCGTCTTATAATGTTTGAATACATCTAAGGCCTCATCTTTACTTCGAGTAGAAAGATATAACAACAATTTGTACAATCATCAATGAAAGTTATAAAGTATTTGTTACCACATTTAGTTTGAACGAATTTCAAATCACATATATCACTATGTATTAAATTTAAAGGTGTTGTTCTTTTGAACCGGGTGAAAATGTGTTTTGGCTAACTTTGTTTCAACACATACTTCACACTCATGATTAAGATCAATCTTAAGCGTCGAAATTAAATTTTAATTTATAAGTTTGCGCAAAGATTTGTAGTTAATGTGTTCTAATAGACTATGCTATAAACAAAACAAATCAAGCATATAAACTGAATTATAATCTTTATTCATAATGTTTTTTGGAATAATTGTTAGGACGTTCATTTTGAACATACCTTCACAAAGATAACTCTTACCAATTCATTTTTTTGTAAGTACAACATTGTCTGATATAAATACAAGTTTAAATTCTTTCTTGCTGAGTAGGGACCTCGAAACCAAGTTCTTACGAATGTATGGTACATGGAGCACATTGTTGAGGACTAGTTCTTTCTTGGAAGTCATTTTCAATGTGATCTTTCCAAGTCCTTCAACCTTCGAGCTTTTAGAATTCCCCATGAACAATTGTTATTATTTCAATTTAGGATAGTTTGAGAACTTGGTCTTATCTGCACAAATATAGCGGATATCACCAATGTCAACCCACCAATCCTTTGAATTACCAACCATGTTGCATTTAGAAACAACCACAAATAGACTCATCTATTGAACTCCTTCAGAAAAGGGCATCTCTTTTAACCACATTTGTCTGTGCAATCTTTTTTAGCTTTTGACATTTATTTGAATGATGTCCGACTTTTCCACAATTGTAACAGATGCCTTCAAGTTTCTTGGCATTATTGGAGTTGTCTCTACTTGGTGCAACATCGAAGATCTTACGTTTATGGTTAATAACTTTTGAACCAGTTTCAACAAAATTTGCACCAAGTTGAACAATAGACTTTCTTTCAGTGTATCTGTTGTCTTCCTCAATCCTCAAACGGACTATCAATTCTTCCAAGTTCATCTTTTTGCATTGTGCTTGAGATAATTCTTGAAATCTCTCCACATAAGAGGAAGTTTCTCAATGATGGCTAGAACTTTGAAGAATTCACTCAATTCCATCTTTTCTGCGTTTATGTCATGGAGTAATACTTGTAACTCTTCTACTTGACTTATCACGATTTTGGTGTCTGCCATTTTGTAGTCCAAAAACTTATCGACAATAAACTTTTTGTTCCGGCATCCTTGGTCTTGTAATTCTTCTCCAATGAATCGCATAGATTCTTGATCGAGTCCTTTGAACTATACTCTCCATAAAGTGTATTGTCCAATCCATTTAGGATGTAGTTTTTGCAAAGGAAATCCAGTGTTTTCATGCATCCAATACAATAATCGTCTCACGATTATTTTCTCCTTCTTGTACAGCAGCAGGAGCGGTCCCTTTTAAGATTTTTGTCAAATTCAAAGTAGTAAGGTAGAACAATATCTTTTGTTGCCAGTTTTTGAAAACCACACCTCCAAACTTTTTCGATTTTTTTTCCAATATGGGATATGAGAGTTTGATATAGGTATAGCTAGAGGTAGAACCACATGGTCCATACCATTCGTTGCTTGATTTGAAGTAGTTTCTATCGTATTCATTTCTGTTACACAAGCAGAAGTTCAACATACTAAATGAAAGAACCGAATAGCATGCGAAGGCTTATTCCAAAAGATGAAGAAAAAGGGCTAGTTTTTCAACAAACAACAAAAAAAAAGTCTTACAATTGTTATTGATTTTTGAAACGAAATGGTTGCTTGTCAATATTCAGAATAATGGTTAAATTTAATTTGCAGGAGATTAATTAAACTCTATGAGAAATAGAAACAAAAGGAAAGAAGTATAACGAATAAAAGTAGGAAATTAGATTCGAGGCAAGTGACTGACACTTTTTCCTTAAGACAAAATTGTCTCACAATGGTGCTAACAGATTATTGCACTTGTCTCCCAAAATACAATGGATTCAACTTGTGGTAGAAGCATTTCAAACCAAGTTTTGATATAATGTTCAATGCAAATGACATGGGATGCATGGTGGATATCCAAATGGTCCTATTTACAGAGATGAGAGGCTATGTAGGGGTGGCAATTAAGCTCGAAAGCTCGGACGGCCCGGGCTCTGCTCGGCTCGGGCTCGGGTTCGGTTGAACCGAGCCTGCCCGTGAAAAAATGTAAATTTTACCCAAAAAAAGGGGGAAAGAAACAAAGCAAAACTCGAGAGGGCTCTGCTTGGCCCGCTAAGGCCCGGGCAAAGCCGAGTTTTTTTGGCCGGGTAATCGAGGTCAAAAAAGCTCGGCCAAAAAAAGCTCGAGCCGAGCCCGAGCTTTTTTCCCCGGCTCGTTGCCATAGCTAAGGCTATGAGTAAAGTAACATGCCCCAAACTCCTCAACCTTACGAGGGGACGTATCTCTTGCTGTCGTTGGCCTCTCGCTCTTGCGCTAGTGCTTATTTCCAACAGAATCTTTTCACCTTCCTGTTGCTCGAGCGACAGTCTCATCGCTCGAGCGTTAGGCAAACGATCAAGTTAGGCAAATTTTTTAGCCAGTTTTTCCTCTTTTCTTTCCAATTTTGGATAGCAATTTCTCATTAATCCGAAATTAATTTTGAGATTCCAAATATACCGCCATGATCTACTCGATGAATAGAACAAGTTAGACTATTTATGTTTATAATTTGACTATCGAATCAAATCCGAATATTTTGCCGAAGTTGACACAAAGTCACTTTCCATATTTAATACTTAACCAAATTTTTTCAATTTTTTTAAAACCAAATTCCAACAAATTTTGTATTGTAGGTATTATAGTGAACATACAAAAGGTTGGCAACAACTCCAGAAATATTGGATTTTGACTATGATATACACTAGACTGAGTTCATCATTAAGGAAAACTAAAGATGGTACAAAATTACAAATGATCTTCAAGAATATATTTCATGATATTTCACAAAATCGTAAGATCAAACTAAAATAGAAAGGTAATTCTCTACAATGTCTTTTAACTCAATATTTAAATTAGATAATAAAGGTTAAGCCAATGTTTGAGCTCCATTTTTTCCAAATTCATTTTCTCTAAAACTTATTTTTAACCACACATTTTTTTGTAAAATAATTGTACACATAAATCCAAAATTTTATGGAAGGGACCTCCAAAGATGATGTGATGGAGCTCCAATTATTCACCAGCATTCGCATCAATCTGTTGCAACTCTCTATTGTCCTTACCACTATGGCATTACACTAGTGATAGGGCAATTCAGTGACCACCCTAGTATAGTTCCTCTGAATGTTTTTTTGACTACCCTCCCCCATAGGGGCTTCCAGAAATGGCGTCTATCTCCCTAGCATAGTTCATTTGGATATTTTTAATTCTGCAAATTTTGGTTTCGTTCAAATGCAAGAAAAATTCAAAGGATTCATTTTGATGGTTTTTTTATAATTTGTTTTAATGGCTTCATTTCTTATACTTACTTTCCCCATCCCACAGTGTTCTCTCTCTCACTCTCACGTCTCTTCTTCCCAAAAAATTATTTTCATAAAATAAATCAAGATAACTGTTAAGGAAATTGTGTAATTCTGTTTGTTAAATTGTTAATGGAATAGAATTTAGCCATTGTTTGGTACAAATTAAAATTCAGATTTTAATTTAAGTCAAAGTCAACAATTAATATTAATCACATATTTTATGAAATCCACAACTTTTCAACCACACATTTCAACAACTTTTATCAAAATCTACTAAAAATCTAATGCTAATCTCTATCAAACAAAGGCTTAGAACTAGCTTTTAATATTTAAGTTCTTACCAATTATTTTTATGATTTTATATCATCACCTCCTTTTGGCTTTAACAAGATTATTAGAAGAGATATGCAAGTCTCCAATGATACAAAATCTAATTAGATTGAATCCAATCAAATATGTTTACTTGGATTTGGCAAATCAAAGCAAGAGATTGAAGGTGTATATACTTTCAACAAAATAAATGAGGTATAACTTTTTATATTTTTTTGATTTGGATATATTCAATGAATATAAATTATGTACTGATTTTTGCATTCTAATATTCATATGTATACATACTTTACTTTTTAAATTTGATTTGGTATATTTATATTCAAACAAATCAAATAAGAATTTTGTTACGAGTATTTGATGAGTGTGTTTACTCACGAGTTTTTATCCTATTTTTGATTTAATTACAAGTTAGAGTCTATGAGAAGTGAACGTTTTTGATGTGTTTATTCGTGTTGTTTTGTAGAAGTTTGGAGATAGCATTGAAGCAACAAGGAGACGACAAAATGGAGTGAAGACTGAAATAAGGAGAAAAGATGGGAAAAAGGGCAAAACGGTCAAAATGCAAGGCAAGGTGCTGCGGTGCCGACTGTTCAGGTGGTGGCATTGCAGTGCCACCAATTGAAGACACGACGCTGCGACGCCGTGTATGCGGCGCCGCCTGTTACCATAATTGACGAGAATTTTCGTTTTAAAATGTCGAAATAGAGTAACCCTAGAGGAGCATGAATGAGAGGGGGAGTATAAATAGACTTCTTGGACACCATTGTTAGGGTTGGACAATTTGGAGAGGCACAAGAACGCCAAAGGAGATCTACAATCAATTGGAAGCAATCAAAGAGAAGATTTGGAAGATTTAACCAAGAAACTCGAGGGAAATACAGAGTGTGATATGATATGGCACATGCCATAATTAGAAGAAACTTTCCTTTTTCATAAAGTATTTTATTTTGGCTAGAATTCTTATTTTTGGCAAGTTTGTTATTTTAAGACTCTTTGATATGATATTTTCTATATTTCTTAGGGTTTATTGTTTTAGTATAAACAGAATTTATATTCTTCATTGTAAAAAAAGAACTCTTTTGATATGAATTAAAATAAAGCTTTTGCTTTTTTCCTTTGTTCTTTTATTGACAATCCTTATCGAACTTATCAAAGATGAGTTGAGACACCCCGAACTTAACTTCGAGGGTCATGTACTAATTATAATAGGTTCTGCCTTTGGTACATGTAAATATTCTTAAAAAAAATGTATTACATGTTGGAAACTTATTTTCAATTTTTTAAAATATCTCTCATAAAAAAAATAACGGCCAGCAGAAGCGCATGTCGACAAAAATGATACTTTATAAAAATGGACTTGGTGTAGCCACGGTAAGTTAGGGCAGTAAGTTCAACTATTTTTATAAACTTCATCCCAACTCCGTTTTCTATGAAATCTATGGCATTAGAAAGATAATTTCAAGTAGTTTTCTAGGTTAAAACATGAAAATTTTCCGAGTTCATATAGTATGGACGTTTTATTGAAAACAGTGTAGTGTTGCACAGAAAATTTCAGATTGACCCTTCAATGTTTAAAAATTCATATCCCAGGCCATAGACATCAAAATTGAGTGATTCTTGCTCCCATATCTAGACAACTCGAAGAGGAATGCAGTAGTATTTTTAGAATATCAAACGGGTGCCTCTAGAGTTGGAAATATCGTTTTGAAAATGACCTAGAATCTGCCCGGATTCTGCCTCTTTTGTCATTCAAGAAAATAAGTCTATAAATATGTTTCTTAACATAACATGGAAGATATAATTACATAATTTATTTTACCATATTACATCATGTCTTATACCATGTTTTATTACAATACCATAAGAAACATATATGAAGCAGTCGAACAAAACATGCAAAAACAAAACTTCGATGCGAAGTAACCTTGTCCTTAACTCATCATCGACTATGCCGACTGACTTCCACCAACTTCACAATTATGGATCTGAAAATTTAGTATAGGATACTATGAGTATAAAGAATACTCAGTAAGATACCATGCTTGGATTTAGCATGTTAATACTACGCAAAAGAATGCATACAAACACATACTTGCACATTCCGGCTTGTCGGTGCCCTTCGGACTTGTCCTAAGGCATAGATATCTAACTTTGTGGACTTGTCCACATCTTTCATATTATGGTTTTCATGCATAACTTAAGCATAAATATTACCATGAAATCCTACTACCACTTAAGCAAAGAAAGTATCTTACAATAAAAACTTAGAGAAATTTCGGTTGATAGATGAATTGAGGGTGCTAGGCTTTGCTTCCTTTTTTTTCTTCCTTTCCTTCCCCCTTTCCTTTTTTTTTCTTTTTTTTTTCTTTCTTCCTGCCAATTTTTTTTCTCTCTAAAACGTTTTGGTTTTGCAAATGGAAGTAAATGTGTTATGGTTATGGCTATATGCATATATATACACTAAAGAAATGGATTGAATAAGTGGTCACCTTTATCAATTATCCTTACACGTGGGTTTGCATGGGTGCATATCATTCAATGCCAAAAAAATCAGCTTATACCCTAATTAAACACCTCATACTTGTCTAACACATCTCATGCTTTGTTTGAAAAAACAACACCACATGCAATTAACACCTCATGCTTGCTTTACTAAAATCTAAACCATTCCAAAGATGCATTCTCGACAAGTGGAGAGAAAAAAAATGCTTAAGATTATCTCAATTGAGAAATGAAGCCAAAGTTATATAATTGCCACATATCTCCTACTTATGGCAACAATTGCATATAAGTCCTTCAACTTTCATACGACAAAGTATTAATCACTACAAAGGTGGTACTCCCCCTTCCCAATTTCGGCCAAATGAATAACAAGTAGGAAAATAGGTGTAAAATTTTATAACCACTAATTAACTAATCTTGGTAAACTTTTAATCAACCGAAAAAAAAGAAGTAAACTTTGCAATTCGGATATATAAAAATTTCGAAAAATTTAATTGCTATCCTAAAACAAATTTTAAATGAGCAAAATAAATGAGCATAGAATTTCGGAGTATTACATGAGTAATCTTTGTGGCGTTCAAAACATCGGGTCGTGGGTTTTTCAATTTGTGAGCAAGGGGTTCATTGCATCATCGTTATTTTTGGGTTACTTGTTTAAACTATCCGGGTGAGATTTTGAGGCTTTGTGATCAAGAGGTTGCTGGTTTAATATACTTTCGGTTGCTTGGTTTAGCGTTTAGAGGTTAAATCCTAAACCTTGGTCGTATTTGGGCGTTCTTGGGATCTGGTTCATTCTCCTGTGGGTTCGTTAGCGTTCGTGCTAACCGGGTTCGCGTCAGGTGGTAACAGAGTTTAGGCCCCAAGATGAAGGTTATATCTTTTATTACTTTTGAGTCTTGTGTTCTTTTTTCTTTTTTTTCATTGTTCTTCATGTTATTGTTTCCAGTAAAATTTTAGATTCTTTGATCCAAAAAATCCCAAAAAATCTTCAAAAGTTGTTTTTGTGCTCAATTTGAGTCCAAATCAATTTCTCTTTTCTTTGTCGTTTTCGTAGTCAAATTCTTGAGTTTGTAAAGAAATTAAAAAAAATTATTGGGAATTGTCCAATATTCCAATATTCTACCATCTTTTCTAAAATCCAAAATCACTTTGTGTTCAATCAAATTCAAATCCAATTCAAGAACCACTTTCTTGAATCTATAAAAATCCAAACTCCAATTCAAGAACCACATTTTCTTGAATTTATAAAATCCAATCAAAGTTGTCCAATTCAAGTCCTTTGAGTCTTTGAGTAATTTTTTTTTAAAGGATGTCGAATGATGTGATACGATGATTTGACTGATTGTTAGAGGATATATGCGATAGAGTTGATAGGCTTGAACGAAGGAGAAGATATCTTGTTGGAGTTAGTGTTGATAAAAGGAATAGGTGTAAAAGGGAGACTAGAGAGCATTGTAGAGAACGTAATGGAATCGAGAAATCAGTAGTGGATGAAACTTGTGTGGTGATGTGTGATCTCCATACTATCAACGTGGATGATGTTGAGCAGCTATGGGAGACGATCTTTCAAATTAGATGTCATGTCAACAGCAAGGTATGTAGTTTGATTATTGATGGAAATAGTTGTATTAATATCGTTAGTGCTATGCTTGTCGAGAAACTTGGATTGGCTACAGTAAATCATTCCAGGCCTTATAAATTGCGGTGGTTAGGTGAATGTGAAAAGGTTAGGGTATGTGAGCAAGTGTTGATAAGTTTATCAATTGGGAAGTACCACGATGAGGTGTTATGCGATGTAGTTCCTACGTATGCGGGGCATATACTCCTGGGTAGGCAATGACAACATGATAGGAAGGCAAAACATGACGGATTAAAAAATAGGTACAATTTTGCAAAGGATGGGAAGCCTATTATTCTTGCGTCGTTGACACCACAATAGGCGTATGACAATCGACTCAAATTGAGGAGTGGGAGAGAAAGGGAATTGAGAGAAAATGAAAGTAAGAGCGAAAATAGTGAGGTGGCTAAGTGTGAAGAAAAAAGAGAAAAGCCACAAGAGAGAAAAGAAATGGAGAGTGAAAATGAGAGTAGAGAGATGGTAAAAGAAAATGAGTCTTCAGAGAGAAAAGAAAAATCAGAAGAGAGCTTGCAAGAAAATAAAAGTGAAATTGAGAGGGTTTTAGTGAGAACTAACAATTCTCTCCCTAGTTTGTCTATTTCTGTATTGCAGGTTTCTAAAAATTTGATCCATGAAATTAATCAACCTTACCTCAATTTGGAGAATTCTTTAGTACCGAAGATTGATTTTGTGATTCCTGAAGTTGACTTTGTGATTCCCGAGGAGACGAAAGAGTTTCAAGGACAGTGGAAGGAGTTCATATGCGAGGGTTTGAGTAACAAAGATGATCTAATTGAGTTTCTGTTGCAATATATACATATCTACAAAGTTGATGGGTGCTATGTGTTGATCCTCTAGCATGAAAGGAAAAGTTTTCCATTTGATCCAGGCGGTACAGTGATAAAACTTGTAGCATGTTGGTTGTTCCCTACGCAATCACAAGGCATGGATTCGAGGGCGAATCCTCTCGAAGAGAGAGGAGATGATATGATCTGGCACATGCCATAGATAGAAGAAACTTTCATTTTTTCATAAAGTATTTTATTTTGGCTAGAATCCTTATTTTTGGCAAGTTTGTTATTTTAGGACTCTTTGATATTGTATTTTCCATATTTCTTAGGGTTTATTGTTTTAGTATATATAGGATTTATATTCTTCATTGTAAAAAAAGAACCCCTTTGATATATATTAAAATAAAACTTTTGCTTTTTTCCTTTGTTCTTTTATAGACAATCCTTATCGAACTTATCAAAGATGAGTAATCTTTGTGGCGTTCAAAACATCGGGTCATGGGTTCTTCAATTTGTGAGCAAGGGGTTCATTGCATCATCGTTATCTTTGGGTTACTTGTTTCATATTGTTGGGTTCAAAATCCAAAACTATCCGGGTGAGATTTCGAGACTTTGTGATCAAGAGGTCGCTGGTTTAATATACCTTCGGTTGCTTGGTTCAACGTTTAGAGGTTAAATCCTAAACCTTGGTCGTATTTGAGCATTCTTGGGATCCGATTCATTCTCCTGTGAGTTCGATAGCATTCGTGCTAATCGGGTTCGTGTCAGAGTGACTCATCTTTGAAGGATTGACAAGAACAAGAAGGGATTTTAGTGCAAGATCTACTTTCTTCTTCTAAATCTTTACTTCAAACTTGGTGATGTATTCTATAATTATTATTTCTATCTCCTTGTCTAATATGAATAACTAAATTCATTGTTAGGGCGAACATGTAACCTAGTTGGGGAACCTCTATGTTTTATATTCAAGATTCTAGTTTTTAATTTGTTATGTGTTGGTTTTATTATTGTATTAATGCTTTGAATTCTGGCCAAGTATTCAATAATTTAGTGAAAAATAATTGCTTAGAGATGCGAATTATTTGTCTAGACCATATAATAAAACCCAGTAAATTGATATAATGTGTAGAGATACCTATATTGATTATTCCAGTCGTGTATGAATTTTCAGAACCTTGTTTCGTTTAATTAAGATTGGTTTGTATAGAGATAATGAATTTGCTTAATTAAATAGGATCAACGAGAACTTGAGAGGGGTAAGTTGAATATATTAGGAAAATTCGACCGAACACTACCTTAGTTCATTAATCTGGATATAAATTGTAAATGTGATCCAATAGGTGAAATGTTCCGCCTAACATCCGTCTCATTGTCACACTACAACGTCGTTTTTGTGCATATCACACTTTAATTTTAAGCTCTCATTAGATTACAATATTCTTCACACAAAATTTGAGGTTAGATTCATCAAATAGAAATTGAAATTAACTAGATTAGGCATTTAAGTATAGTTCTCGTGGGAACGATTATCCGGATTCTTTGGTCCACTTTATTACTTGTTTGATATCGTACATTTGCGATACAAAAATCACAAAAAGTATAAATTTTATAATGTATTTTAAAGTTGCCATTTACAATAAAGTGGAAAGGATAAAAATTCAATTTTATAGATTTAAGTATGAAAGTTTTTTGTAGAAGTGGTAGAATTTAGTAATTATTTATTTACATGCTTGCTTATTGTCAATTCAATTCAATATTTGATAATTTGATATTTTTAGTTCTTCATCATCAAGGTATGTTCTTTTTTGTAATTTCATTTTGTATTTGATTCTCCTTTTCTATCTTTTGTGGAATCTAAAAATCAGGATTCCAAATTCTGGTCGAGGAAATTCCATTGTTCTTTTTGTATTTGAATTTTTTAATTACTATGCCTCAAAATTATTAATGTTCTCCCAATTTTGTATTTATGTCCATATCAGGTCAAAACTATTTTCCATGTTAGTTTCTTTTGGTTATGTAAGAATTAATGTTTGCTTTTATTAAAGGATTTTGTTAAATGAGTTTTATTTTCTAATACATAGTTTAATTTTGCGTTCAAGATTGGATTTATATTCGGCATTTTGTGCATTTTTTTGTGTTTCTACTTGAAATATTATGTGCTTCAATAATTTGTATAGGTGTGAATATTTTATATGGTTTACATATTTGTAGACTATGTGAACTAGATGTGAATATTTTTATATGTTATACATTTTCTTAAATGATGTGAACTATAAATAAAAATGTTCTTTTAATGTTTTATTTTGTTTAGCGTAAATGAGTTTTTTTTTTTTTTTTAAGATTATTCTTAAATTTTAAGTTATGGTAAAATATCTCATTACTCATAAATAGCTATAGATAGGAGTATCTCATTAAATTATTGTATATCTCCTCAGTTGCTATTAATTTTAGCGCACATTAGAATGAGAATCCAAATGTTACGCAGTCCCATCAATTTATTTATTTAATTAATGTCTAAGTTTAGTTTAATAATTCTCCTATGTAAAGGAGTTAGCAATCCAAGCTAATTCTCAGTTTATTTACAAAGTTTAATAATTATGTTTTGTGTAATTTATATTTGTTGCAAAGAGAGGTATATGAAGTCGGTTCATTACACTAGAGTTTGACTTCTCTTTTTTTTTTTTTTTTTTTTTTATCGTCGTCGTGCACCCCATTAACTCAAGCAAATGATGAATGATATTCTTACAAATTCAAAAGGAAGCAATTTTCGATATGTCTATACTTTATAATGATCATTAAGAAGGTTCAATGACAAACATTGCTTATTGTTGGAATAAACCTTCCCGAACGTGTATTCTCTTATAGGCAACAATGTGTAGCACTTTCTCGCGAAGTTTCAATACAAACAACAAAAGTCTTGATAAAAGCAGAAAATAAAAAAGAAGAAAAGTTGTGGAATGTTAATAGAAAATATTGTGTACAAAGAAGTGTTATTGTAATCAAAACATTACATTTATGTTTATTCAATATTTTCAAATTATACACATAATTTCATAAAAAGTTTTATTCATATATACTCTTTTTTTAAAATTTATTTTTTCTTTAACAATATCAATTATCCCAACTACTTTAAAAAACAGTACTAATCTATTAAAAATGTTTGACAGATCATTCATTCGATACATAAGATGTACAATGCATGTGCTTACTACTCGTAATTTTAAATATCATTAAAACCGCACTTAATCAATTTAATGATCAGATTGGGTCTAATATCATGATTAAGTCATTTAGTATTGTTTTCATATTTTGATAAAACTTACTCAAAATTTTATCAACTTTTTCAATTGATCAAATTTTGATTTTAATCATACATTTATTGAGATTCGTAATTTTTTTTTTTTTTTCCAATTTCAACCATACATTTAATCAAATTTTTTTTTTTTTTTTTTTTTATCAAACTATGTTAAAAATTTTATTATGAGCTTTGTCAAATAACCCCCAAAAGTTAGTACTAAGATAATTAAAAATTATTTGCTTAAAAAATGGAATTTATTTATTTAGAAAAAGTAATTCAAATTCTATACGATTCAAAAGGTATATTCCGTATAATAAAGTTTTGTGTTAAAATAAAGTTTATTCCTTTTTGTGTAAGGATCAATTGCTGACGCGGCGCCTAAAGCTATAAACCGTCGATTAAAAGGAAGGAATAAAACATCCGACCACCCAGATTGACCTCGAATTGACGGTAGACCTAATTGCACGAAATGCGTGAGCCCAAATGGAAAGCTAGAGAACATAAAACGGAAACATTACACTATTGGTCCTTCACTTAATTTTTCATTGGAAAACTGATCCTTACCTTTAACCATAAATTACACTATTGGTCCAACATTTTGTTATAGTGCACAATAAGTTCTCAATTGAAATTGGTATGTTCATGTGCCTCTTTCACTTCCATCTCAGCTTGTCTTAGTTCCTTTCTCTTTTGATTTGGAAGATGGGCATTGTTTTTTACTCGAAATGCATGATTTTTCAGTAAGTCTCCTCATAATGTCCTTACTAGTTTGATAGGTTAGTGAGCAATTTTTTCAAACACACATCTATAGCAAGGCAAAGTACCATTGTTTGCGACTAATAGAACATAAATTTTATGAGTTCAAATTTGTAAATAATTGTCATGTCGTTCTCGTCAAAACATGTTTGATTCCATTTTGGTGGGAAAAATGCATTTTGAATAATTGATTGATGGAGAATGTGTGGTTAAAAATGAAGAATTTTTTTTTAATTTGCCTGTAATATTATTTTATTGACAAATGTGTGGTTACAAAAAATTTGAATTTTAGAAAAAATGGAAATCAAACGAGGGCTTAATTTTGAATTTTCAAGTATTCATTGAAGTTGTAAAATTAAATACATGAGTGACCATTTTAACAGTCTAGACATGTTTCAAAATTGACTTACTGAAAACCGACATGCTATATTTTAAAGATGAGGGCAGGGTGACCGATAGAGCAATTTCCCACTATCTTATAACAAGATCTTTTACACGCACAACTTCCCTCACAGTCACACGCAGACTTTTCTTTCATCACCTCTCATTAGGCCAACCGTAAAGCTTCGGTATTTCCAATTCTCTCTCCCCTTCTGACTGTAAGTGATCTCAATATCAAGGTATTATTTGTTTTTGTTTTTTTTTTTTCTTATCTGTTTTCTTGAGTTAGCATTCGTATATCTTTTTAAGTGACTGTAGATGCTTGTTTGGTAAAGTAACTTTACTGATGCCCATTTTGTTTTCATACCGTATATGTTTTTAGATTTTTTTAATCGACCAGATGGTTTTGATTTACTAGTGGTGAAGCATGTTCTGGTTTTAATTTTTGCTCTTGATGAATGGGATTATGGCAATCCAATGAATTATTATTATTATTTATTTTTATTCTTTTATCGTGCAAATGGATTGTGATTTTGGATTTAGTATTTTTAATGCAGTAATTACCTGTAAATGTTTTTTTTTTCTTTTTTAATGTGGGTTCTCTTTTTTACACTGAGTAGAATTGTTGGGTGTTTTTTTGAATCAGAAAACATTGGATGGCTATATGGGATTGTAGTTAAATCTGGTATAGTATGTCTAAATTGATTAATTGTTGAAATTTGTATTACCTCAAAAAAATAAAAAAATAAAATTGAATCTCATTTTCCACACTGAAAAATGCTATGCCAAAGTAGACTAGTTTTCCAAACCAGTCTTGATAATCCATGAATAGAATGTTTTTAATTTGTATTGAATGATTGATTGTCTAACCATAATTCTATCTCTACGTTGCTAGTCTACTCAGTTGAATAAGGGGCTAATTCAAGGACAGTTTGATCTTAAATATGTAATACTTGTTAGAAACTTTGAAATCATGTCTATTGTTTTACCCATTTTTTCGATAACAGTTTCTTTATCTTAGTATCTTTTAGTAATTTCCTCACTTTTTCTTAAGAATTGATTTAATTAAAGAGAAACGATTCATCAAAAACCATTCGACCACATAAAGTCGAACAAGTCTCTCAATTGTGGATTTGAACTGTAAATAGACATATAAAATGTAGGAAACATTTTAAAACTATAGGCATATTACATTGATCAACAAACAAAAACAGTATGCTGAAAAAAATGGTCATCTTATATTGGTGTTCTAAATGCACTACTCTATTCATTTGTCTCATTGTGTTACAGACTCACCTATGATAGATTATGCCCTTGTTTGAGCCCTATTTTGGAGGAAATAGTGCATTTTGAAATAGTGATTGATGGAGAATGTGTGGTTAAAAATTAAGGAAAAGTTTTGGATTTGCGTGTAATAATATTTTATTGAAAAATGTGTGGTTGAAAATGAGTTTTGAAAAAATTATTTTTTAAAAGAATGGGGTTCAAACAAGGGCTATATACTAATCCCTTCAAAAGGTTTTCTTATGGTGTAGGGTATCATAACATTTGTTAGAAAACCATTGTCCATCTTGCATCCAATCATTCGTCACTATAAATTTGTGAAGAATTTTGATTTCTACAAGTTTGTCTTTTTGAAGTGGTGACCCGCAAATCAAATTTGAGAAATAGTTAATACTTAATCTCTCTCTTTTGGGCAGGTAGTACAATATGGCTGACAATGGTGGACAAGAGAGTATAAGAAGTTTGGGAAACTCTCATGTTGTGCTCAATGAAAGAATTCTCTCTTCCATGTCACGAAGATCTGTAGCTGCTCATCCATGGCATGATCTGGAAATTGGTAGAGTTTCTAGACCTTGAATGCTGGTCATATTTTTACAATAGTATAAAATGAGCATCAACTATCTATCTAGTTTATGTAGATTAACCACCTTGATCTTAAACTCAGTGGAATTGATTCTAGGTAGATCAGTATGTTTGATGATTTACATTTTTTTAGGTTTTTTCCCTTAACCTCATGGTAATGATTTTATTTGTTTTACTATTAACTTTGATTTGATATTTGTGCAGGGCCAGGAGCTCCAGCAATTTTCAACTGTGTGAGTGGTTCTTCTGCTTATATACATGCTCGAAACTTTTACACATTGCGAAATCCTTTTTGGTTCATCAAATTCACATTACTATATGTAAGCCAGAGTGATATGGGTACCACACGTTATTCTTTTGTTGTCATGTATATAGTGCAAGACTCAAGCGAACAATCCCATCTATGTGAAAATCATGACTTTTTCCCTGTTGAAAATCTGTATTCCCTTGTATCCTGTCACCTTGATATATTTATCTTACCTGAGTGTTGGTTAAATTTTTCTTTTGTAACATATCAAAACTTTACTGTGATGAAGCAAATAAACCAGTTAATTTGTAATTTCATATATTGATTCAAAGTTTCATGGCAGGTGATTGAAATTGGAAAAGGCAGCAAAGTTAAATATGAGCTTGACAAAACCACTGGCCTTATCAAAGTAAGCAATTATTTCATCTTATCAAAGTGAGCAATTATTTCATCTATGTGCCATGAATTATGAAATTACTTAATCCTTAAGAAATATCGGTACTTCAAATGCCTGGATCTCAGTTTTAGCAAAATGGAAAGGAACTAAATTCATTTTTTTCACCAGTTGTAAAAGGCTAATCCACCATCTAGATTTCTAGATACACTTCTATTTTTATACTCAATATGCATGTCTTACATGACTTGAAGATCTTTATCTCATCTCAAACTTCAAAGATCTTCATTTTCATCTCCATTGATGTTTCATTTGGACTGAAATGTTTATTCTTTTTGTCAATGTATATATTGATATCCTTTTTATCTTAGAATTTCACGCCTGCATCTGTGCAGTGTTCATCTTATCATAATACTAGTTGATGAAAATTTCCATGTGCTCTTATTTATATGAACACAGTTCCAACTTTGCCAATTTCCTTCAGGTTTTACTTTATGCATGCACTTCTCCTTGTCTCTAGGCACTTCGGTCATTTCAATAGAATTTCTTTGCATTGCTTCATCCTTATCTAAGTTTTCACTGTTGTAGCTTGTGTTGCATGATTTTCCTCATACAGAACTTTTTCTGGGACTTGTGTCCGGTTTTTGTGCACCTATTATGGGGAGTCGATGAATAACTGGTGGTTTTTTTTTTTTTTCTCTTTAAACATTTACTTAGGTTGATAGAGTTCTCTACTCATCAGTTGTCTATCCACACAACTATGGTTTTATACCACGCACCATTTGTGAAGACGGAGATCCCATAGATGTTCTGGTCCTGATGCAGGTAAGTGTGCTCTTATAGATGTTACTCGGGTAATTCCCACTCTGACAAAAACTAATTAATAGTGCTCAAAATGGATTCATTCTTGAACAGGAACCTGTACTACCTGGTACTTACCTGCGTGCACGTGCAATTGGATTGATGCCTATGATAGATCAGGTAAATGTCTTTCTTTGTCCAGTTCAGAGTTCTTAATGCCTCTTAGTAAAGCGTGCTCGAGTTGTCATACTACTTTCAAAGACAGGTTCGAGAAATTGACTCTCATTTTGGTGTCTAACCATTGGATAGCTCAACCTACTTTCATTTTGTGATAATATTGCTCGACTATACTTGTTATTAAAATATGACTTGGAAGTAGTGACTTTTTCAGTTATAACTATACCCTTCAAAGAGAATTAATCAGCATAATGTTGACTTTCTCAGTGTGTCCATAATCTTAGAAATCTATAGTAGTCTTAAAGTTGGTAGTTAGATTGTTCTTCCATGAAAATTTTGAAATGCTTTCATTTGGTTTGAAAAATAATTTTTCAAGTGAATTGGGCCACAGGGTGAAAAGGATGACAAAATAATTGCCGTATGTGCTGATGACCCTGAGTTTCGCCATTATACGGACATAAAGGAACTTCCACCACACCGCCTTGCTGAAATTCGCCGCTTTTTCGAGGATTGTATCCATTATACATTAGTGCTCATTGTTCCATATTCTTGTTTTAACTTCTGTGCATTCATTTGGGTACTTCACTCTCCTGCATATTTGTGTTCTACATCCTTTACTTCTATTAAACAGACAAGAAGAATGAGAACAAGGCAGTTGCAGTAGATGACTTTCTGCCTGCTGAAGCAGGAATTGGTGCCATCAAGTACTCAATGTGAGTCATCTGAAATTCTTCTACTTATACAGAAAATCGACTATTTTTGCTTTTCTTTATTCATATGAAAAGATCTGTGTACAATTTCTACAGCGATTTGTTTCTATTGCATACTTATCGTTGCAGGGATCTGTATGCTTCCTACATTGTTGAAAGCTTGAGGCAGTGATTCGCTCAAAGCCTTTTCAATTGGTGCTTCTTAACAAGATTTGGCAAAAGAAATTGATAGTCTTCTTACAGTACAACTATTGAATCTCATAGCAGTTTTATGTATTCTGTTTATCATTTTGTCTTGGGGAGCATTATCTCGTGTTTACAGCCTTTTTACGAAGGATGGTAAATAAGACACGTTAAACGATTATATCTTGATGGCTGTTTGCTGTGAAAATTTTCTGTTTCATGTCGGGAAAGAGCTACTTACTATTTTTCAAAGCAATGAAATTTGATTTTAGTGTTACATTGGCAAATTACCAAAACGAAGGACGTATTTTTCTTCGTTCATTTTGTCACTGTAATCTGCCTTCACTTTGACCCCTTCATCGAAAAAGCTTCCAACTGTGAAAGAAAGCCAACAACTTGCCATCCGTGATCGATAAAACCGGTAGAAATTGTGTTGCTTGATGTTGTTGGTTCGAACTCATAGTATGGATGATGAGAGGGCATAGAATCACTGTTGATGTAAATGTTGGTAAATATTAGAGAATCAAATCAAATCGAAAGTCTGTGTATTCACAGTTTTCTTAAATTGAATTCGCAGTCTCATCGGAGTGCAAGAGGTTTTGATCGGTGTTCGATTTTCAGGATACAATCGGTTGTCTTTTCACGTTGCACTACGTTAACTGCCTATGAACTAACTACGATATACTCTATCTCTCAAAGAAATTAGAAAATGAAGATCTTTAAAAAAAACTGGAAAGAAGAAGTTTGTTGCTGAAATGAATAAACTTGTATTTCACTTGTTTTTTTTCAACCAATAGAGATCTTCTATTTATACTGATAGAGGAAGAGTCTGTTTATTAATGCAATTGAATAAATGAGTTACAACTTTGAAAATAAAATTTTGAAATTGAAGAGATTTGATTTTTGAACCGGATGAAACTGATAAAATTGATAACAGATGTTTGTGTAACTTTTCATTCAATATCATTTTCCAATAGTAAAAAATGAGATCAACCAATTTCTCACACCTAGTCAGGATTTTTCTCCTTAAATTCATTGGTTTTATGTTTGATCAAGAGCAAGAAAATAAATGACTATTTGAAATGAGGATATTCAATTTGCATGCCTTTTTGTTCTCAATTATGTTTTATTTATAAATTTCTAATAAGGTCATAGGGTAATTAAGCCCCTATTTGATGACCATTATTGTGTAAAAATAATATTTTGAATGGTGAGTTTTTGGAAAATGTGTTGTAAAAAAGTGGAATTTTTTTTTTTAATTTACGTGCAAAATATTTTAGTGTGTATGTTGTTAAAAATGAGTGAGATAATATATATATATATATATATATATATATATATATATATATATATTTTTAAAGAGTCAAATAGGGGCTAAGTCCTTTATGTCAATGACTCGTGGTAGTCATTGATTAATCTATTATATTTTCTCATTTTATTCACCGGTTCACTTATTCTTTATTTATTGATTGTAAAGTCATGTTTTATATTTTTATTCACGTATGCTTTGATAACGATTTTTGCTGATGTGGAATGTTGTTGAAATTCACTAAAGTATATTTCCTCATTGTTTATGAATTGTGAAGCTTCTTTGAATTGCTCGCTAACCTTATCTTGAGCTCACATGATTTTGATTGACTTTAAGAATGTTTGCTGGCAGAGTCAGAACATGATCCTTTGTAAATTTTAATTGACAACAAATAGTACTTGAAGTTCGAGTCTAATCATTTATGTTAGGCTTAGGACTTTTTTTAGGTTTTTCCTTAAGAGAACCTAAAAATGTTTTTGATTCAAATTGAATTTTGATGTTATGATTTTAATAATTCATTGTAATAAGCAAGCCCAGAAATTTGTTTTAATGAACTCTTCGCTTGGTTTACTGGTGAACCGACTCTTAGCAAAAATGAGATTGAATAATTAATAAATAGTCCTCGAAATTCGAGTTTGACTATTGATTTTAAGTAGCAAACTTGTGAACTCGAGGTAAAGATTATAATACTGAAATTTTCGAGGTTAATCTATGCATTAATGATAATGCGTGATCAGATGAAAAGACTACTTTATAACTGCATCAGTCACATTCAATTTTCAATTAAAAGTGCTACATGTATAGCAACTTGTACAGCAACATATACAGCTCTCTCACATATAAAGAGTGGGACCAGTGATTAAAATAATCGCGGACCCCACACATGTGAGAGGACAGTAATTTTTATAGCACTTGGATGTTGTACAAGTATCTTTACTGATTTTCAATATGCATATATTTCCATGTGTGTGGTAAACACGCATGATCTGAACAACGTACATGAATGTACCTTTTTGTATTCACGGGTTAGGATTACTTTGTTTTCGAATTATCAAGATTAATCTTGTTGGGATTTAACAACTAGCATATATTTTCAAAAATTATATATATGGTGCCACTGTCATTTGTCGTAGTTTCTTTCTAAGGCGCTAAGAATGTTTACTTTCTAGAATTTTTAGGGTTATTGAGTTTTTGAAAAAACTTTTTTCATAGATTGTTTTTGCAAAGTAAATCTCAAAATAGGTCTGTTAGTGCTATGGCTTTGTTTAGAGATGATGTTGTTTTATCATTATCATCTTTTGCCGACTCCGTTATGCTTTCTCAGTGTGCCTCTGCTATTCATTATGATATCTGATAAATATATGATTCATCGACGCTTTGGGATTGCGATGATTACCTCTTTGTAGCAGCGTGAGTAAATAGCCAAGATTGAAGCAAAAGAGGCTAACCAATTGGTAGCAATTACATTTGCCAAATGCCCTTTTTATCAAGGCCGGACCTGTGTTTTACGGGACCTGAGGCGAACTTTAGATTTTGGGCCCATAAATCATAGCAAGCAATTATTTTTTTTTCGTGAGATATACCATACACTTCAAAGTTCAAGTCTTGCAACCAAGTAATTATACAATTCTTTCGTGAAATATAAAATACACCAGAAAAGGTAAGAGATCAAAATTGAGTTCCACCATTTTTTTTTTACATTTTCTTAACTAACAATGACTTTGAATTGGTATTAAATTCCTTCATAGAAATTAAAAGCAACCATTACAAATGTGAACAGATGTACAAAATAAAAATAGGCAAAAAAGTAGTCAAAATGCAATTAACAGACATAAAGTTGCTCATTCATAGCAATAAGTAAGCAAATCGACTAGCTAACCATCTTCAATAATAAATAGGAATCATAAAAAATTCAATTTCCATTAATTAAATGTCATTAAGAGAATAGATCAAATTAAGCCCAAAAATACAAAACTTATTATTGTCTCAGATTACTCCAACATAGAAATGTCGGGTTTGTTTTCACTGATATTCGAATAGAACAGATCAAAACTCAAAAATCGACTCTTATCTTATAATTGCCTCAAATAACTCCAACATAGAAATGTCCAGTTTTTTTTCCTTTACTTATAATTGTCTCAGTTTACTTCATCATATAAATGACTTTTGTTTTTCAACATTGAAGATAAAAAATCAAGTTCAACCAAAAAAATACAAAATGTTATCATTCACGATGGCCTCAAATTATTCTGACATATACAGGTCGTTCAATATTTTTCTTGACTTACAGGTGAAGAAGGAAAAAGGGCTGTAAGCTTCTAAGACATTTTTATTCTCGACCTCCATCGTCGTTCTTACTTCTTTGGTATTGATTTTTTCCCTTTTGATTTCTAAGGATTTTGCTATTTTGTTTTTCCCCGTTTCCCATTTTATTTTTGCCCCTTTAAAGGCTTAGTGGGTTTTAATTAAAAAAAAAAATAGCAAAAAAATGATTTTGGGCCCCCTAAAAACTGGGCCTGAGGCAGAGGTCTCTTGGGCCTCTCCTCAAGTCCGGCTATGCTTTTTATATAAACAACTATACACATGTATGTAAAAATGGAAATTTACTACTTAGACGTGTGAGTGCACTTTTTTTTTTTTTAAATAGTAACATGGGATAAACACACTCGCCACAAATCCATGCATATTCACATGATCACCTATAATGTTCATATAATATTTCAAGTCAAAAGACTAACTCTATTCAAATGGTTTAATTTTCCTTTTTCGTTTAGAACTCTATTTGAGTGATGTTTTCCGTTTTAATTAGGGCTTTTACGAGTTGCCTATATATGGTCTCATTCTTTCATTATAAATTAATTAATTATTGAGAGATTAAATCAAAAAAAAGTCGCTTTCTTCTTATTATTCATTGAATTTAATTTCGAACTTATCAAGAATTTCATTTTTGTGAATTTCAACAATTTTATAGCAAGGGTTCATAAATTTTGTTATTAAGGGGTCAATTTAATTTATAAATTTGGTTCTTTTATTCAATAAATTATTGGGTCAAGCTTCGAATCGGGATTTTAGCTTTCTTGAGGTTGTGATTCAATCTTGTTTGGGTTTCGCAGACACATTGCTACGTTGATTCACATCAACGGCTGTTTTGAGTTTCACTTGAATTAACATGCCAAAAATCAGATTATAACCTATTAAAAATAATTTTTGTACCTATAAATCCTATGTAAAACATTCATATAAGTTATACTCAAATTATTATTTAAAACCAAAGGTTGAATAAGTAGAATCCAGCTACTATTTATTTCTATCCTTATTTGTTTTCCTCAGTTTCCTTCAACTAGTTATCCTCTTTTTGGCATAAAAATACCACCAACAATACCCCAACATCACATCAAGCAAGTTCATAGGTTTGAGAGATTATAAATAATAATAATAATAAATTCATACCTCAAAACCACTTGCTCAAAATTCTAATTCCAGCTTCTTGTTTTCTACTTTTCTTTGTTTCCTTTGCTTTCTCTTTCACTTGGAATCATTTAGAAATAACATGGAGAAGTAAATCTCTTATTTAGGAGGTATATCTATAGTCTTAAAAGATTGGGTCGTGATACTTGCTTAAGGACTAAGAAAATTGTTGTTTAGAGACCAGTGTTAGAAGCACAAGGTGTACTAAGCAAGGGGTGGCTTCTTGTAGAAAAAAAATATGATTTTGCATTTAACCTTGGAGGAGTTATATGTGACTTAGGAGGTATACATGAAGTCTTAAAGGAGTTGGAGATGTGTGGAATGCTTAGGAGTCATCTCCTTTTTTACTCTAAGCCTCAAATTGCCCTCTTTTCTATTTTTTCAAAGATCTATATAGACATGTCCATTTTAGCAAAGCATAAAAATCAAGCAAATACCTTTCAAAGGGTCTGTAAGTTATTCAGATTTCCTTTCTTTCCGTTTACCTGTAGTTTTCAAAAAACAAGATAGCCAGGTAATTGTTGTTTTTCGCATTGTCTCAAGATGCGAAAGAAATTGTTAATGGCCTTTAAATCGGTTCGAAAGTTTCCATCTAAATTTTACAAGTGCGAGAATTAAGTTTCTCATCTGCATAGAAATATCAAACCTTAATACCATATCCTAAATGTCAAAATTCATGTGTCACAAGCAATTTCATAGTCAAGTCTCTTAAATCTTCTCTATTAGCTTTAATTTTAAGATAAAATATTAAGAAACAAAGTTATCATCTAACAAACATACAGGGGATTATAGGTTCAAAGATTGACAACTAACACATAGTCACCTTTGAACGTTTCAACCATTCTATGGTAAATAGGTCTAGAATATGCAAATAAGGAATTTGTAGAATGAATTGTAAAAAGGAGAGGATTTACAGTTCGCCTATTCAATGAATCAACAAAGTTAAATCTTAAAAGCTAAAAGCTATCTCCATGACTTTCTCCCGATTGAAACTCCCCGAGATCCCATAGCACAAAAACACAAAAATGCAGACCGACGAATGGCAAGAAGATGTAGTCCCAAAGATGAAGCTTTGTATTTTGGGGCTAACGTGTGAAATTTTGATTTAGGTAGGGTTGTTTATTATTGTGTTCGATTTAAAAAGGCGGGCTTACAAAATTAATGAATTTTGCTACTTGTATAATTTTGGTTGACAACATTGATTGATAATCATTTCACATGAAGGGGGACCACGATTTTTTTATTCATCGTGGACCCCCCTCTCATGTGAGTGATTGTAAACCAATGTTGTACTTGTAGCATAGTTCAGACATTTTCCATGTAATTGACAATTGAATTCCAGAATTTTCCAAATTTTCGGTATTTGATACACCAAATTTTCCATGGAATTGAATTCCCACCGTTTTCTAAGACAACAAACCAATGCACATTTTGTTTGGAAATGGTTTCCCACCTATTAGGTGGTTTTTATTTTCATTTTTTTTTTTTTTTTTTTTTTGGCAATGGGAACAAATTCTAAACTCAATGGTGAAAAAAAATAAAAATTCACTTAATTGACAATTTTCATGAAAAACGAAGCCAAACGAAAAAAAAAAAAAAAAAAAAAAAAAAAAAAAAAAAATATATATATATATATATATATATATATATATATATATTTTAACTTTTTGACAATCCAAACAAATTTTAATACAGATTGTAAAAAAATTTATCTCAAAAAATAACAATTTACATGAAAAATAAAGTCAAACATATTAGGTAGAAAATTATATCAATCAAACACATTTAATTGACAATTCCTGGTAAAACAATTCTAGCCAATTCAATTCCCTAGAATTCATTTCTTTTCCACCCAAATTTCGCTCTTGCAATCAAACAGACCCTAAGAGGTTTTAACAATGGGAAATGAATGTTGCTAAAGAATAATATTTGTAACAGTCATAAGCACGTTGGTAAAATGTTTAACGGCAACCCGCACCGTACGTTGTAAAAGGTTAATGACAACCTTCAAGAGCGCGTTGCTAAAACATCTAATGAGAACTCACATTGCATATTGTTAAAACTTAATAACGGCAATGCGTACCACACGTTGCGAAAATATTAAAAGCAACACGCATTGCATGTTGCAAAAAGAAATTCAATGACAACGGACTTTGAACGTTGCAAAAGGGTATTTTAGCAACATTCTTTATAAAAACGTTGTCAAAACTCAGTTTAGTCAATCAATAAAAACATATACTTGTTGAATGTTGCGATAGACTCCTTTTAGCAACATGCAATAGGTGAATGTTGCCTTTTGCATGTTGCAAAATGCATTTTTTTCTTGTTGTGAATGTTTTATCTTTCATATGAGATCACTCCCCCAGTTGATTTTTGTATGAGTCAGAGAAAAGATCAAGAATAATTTATATTCAGTCATATGAAGTGAATCCCCAATGTTCTAGTGTTTTTCTTCAATGTATTTTCACCAACTGTTTTCTACTCATAGACTAGTGTTCCATGATTTTCAGCTTGTACAACTTTGTGCCTCTTTTTGGATATGATTTGCAACCAATTTAGACTTTCAATAAAACGATGACTTGTTATCACTTGAGTTGTATTTTCACTGGTATAAATATTAGGTCAATTGGACGTCTATAGCTCCAAATATGGTCATAAGATTGAGTGCTGCTCATTGGTGGAAAAGTTGAACATGAAAGATAACAACTTGCATTTTGAAATGTAATTTTAGCTGCCCTATGATGTGAATTTGAATTCTAGGAAAACATAAAGGTTGTCAATACATCCGTTATCTTTCTAACCCAACTTAAATCAACAGCTTAAGTTATTATCATTTTACTGAGATATGTGCATGTTACCCGGAAGAGCTTATCATTTTGACTATTCAACACGTTTTTCTTTAGTTGCTCTCATTTCAAATACACCAAATTAAAATACTTACTTTGATTAATTCCAATTTTGACCATGTATTTATGCAACGAGAATTGAAATTTTATACTAAAAAGAGGGAACTAACACAATAGGAATGTAAAATGCCTTGTAAAATGATATATTCATGATGCATCAAGTAGAGTAGTTTCACATAAACAATAATTGCAGTAATTGAATCGATGCATTGAACAATGCACAATAGATCTGAAGTGTACATGAGGCATATGAGGTAGCTTAGGGGTCGTTCTCTTTTGTGTTTTCAAGTCATTTTCTATTTTCGATTTTTCAAAACAGTGAAAACGCGTTCTCTTCGATGTTTTCGAAAACGAATTTTTGAAAACGAGTTTAAATCTTACAAGGAAAACGGGAAAAGCTCGTTTGGCTGTTTTCAGTCAAAACCAATGTAAAACGTCAAAAATGCGGAAAACAAATTTTTACCCAAACAGTGTGGTAGTCTAGTTGGGTGAGTCTTGGTTTTCTGAATGTCACAAGTTCGATTCCATTTCATTGTGGAAATTATTATTTTTTTACTCTCACTCTTTCCTTCATTGCTCCTCTGCATCCTCCTTTCTGCCGCCGTCCTCCACACTTCTCTTCCATCTCCCCCTCCTCAATCTCCTTATCTTTAAAAACCAATCTGCCCTAATAGTATGTCACGTTTCTCGTCTCAAGCAACTCATCTTCTCACTTTCTCATCGTAGAGCTCGGAACTCAAGCTGCAGAGCCCCGGTAAAATATCACTGTTCTTTAATTTCTGTTATATTGAAAATTATCCTCAAAATCCCATTGCAGTTTTTCGGTTAGGTTTGTAGGGTTTAAGTTGAATTAAATCAGTGAACTCATAGCTTTGCGTTTTTTATTCAATTGGATTATTAAATTTGGACATTCTAAATCAGATATTATAATGGTTTACTAATGTATGTGAATGTTGACCGACGGATTAAAATATTGCTTTCTTAGCAACCTCAGTTATATCATCAAGACATAATTTTGCATAATTGGATATTTGTATATATTGGAGTGTGAACTAGTTGGGTTGCAATTAACGTATGTTTTTCTAAGCCTTGTCGCAAAGAGAAAATTAAGAGAAACAGATTGTATTATCATTAAAAAATTTATTCAAACATCAGGTGTTAAGTTCAATTCAAACATGATATTTTCAGTTTTCCGTCAAACTTGTCAAATTGTATAGACAATCGGGCATGTTTGAGAATGCAAAGAAAATGTTCGATGAAATGCCTGATAGAAATTGTGAAGATGTGAATGCCCTTTTGCCGGTTGTGTAAATTCGGGGAAGTTTAATGAGATCGAGGAGATTTTGGGGGAAATGGAGATGAAGTGGAAAGTGATGCCTGATGTCACTTCGTAACTATTGGGATCAAAGGTCTCGTCATTCCTTGAACTTCTTTTGTTTTTATTACAAGTCTTTGCCTAACATTTGGAAATAAATTATATGCAAAACTTAGGAGAGGATACACTGTATCTTGTTTTCTCAAATCGCAAAGTAGCTGGAAAATAACTTTTGATATATGCGCTTCTTCATTCTAGAAGAATTATTCTTGATTAGAAATGATGATATGGATGTTGCTTTGATATCAAAGTCTTATTTCTTTCTCTGTGTGAATATATTCAGTAATTAAGTCATGGTTTTATATTGTCTTCCAGCAGGGGACTAAGAAAACTCTTGTATTGAGGGAGATACCAGAGGAAGGAGTGAAGAAGTTATTATCTAGGAGGCATGTTTGGCAGAATGTGACGTAGCAATTTTCGTTCATGACTGGTAGCTTTTATATCATTTTTCCAATTGGCTCAAATGAAAAATGATCTATGTTGGTTGGTTTTATGTCATATTGGCACAACTTGCTTGCTTAGTAGTTATTGCTTCATCTCGACTAAGATCAATGCCACAAATGTCTGATAGCCTAACAAGGTGAAGAAGAACATCTGATAATTCTTTACCTAAGTGTTATTTCTCTTGTTCTTCCCAATCAGGTAGGCCTCTTGGGACCTCACATTTCCACTGAAAATATCTCAAACAATTCTCCCACTTCACCCACCAAAGCCAAAAGCAGATTTCTGGGGCTATGGAACTGATCCCAAACTCTTTCCTTTGCAAAAAATGCCATTCTTTCCTTGAGCTCTTCGAGGGCCAGTCCTTCGCATGGTGCTCTCTTCATTTCTTCTCTGTTTACTAATGTCGTCACCACCATTTAGGTGTTGCTCATTAAGCCGACCAGGAGCTTATGTAAGACTGAGAGAGTATGGAGCATATACAATACGGTGGGAGCTGATATATATGAGCCAATAATTTGCCCTAGGGGTTTAACATTAATTGTTTTTGGCCTCTCCAACTTCTCATACCAGATTTTGTAGGAAAGCACAGGGATGCATTTGTTAATTTCATCTAAAAATTTGGGGGGACTTAATGGAATAACCACCTAATCATCTTTATTACCTTCTTTCTGAGGGGCTTGTCGGGCGGTTAAATAAGATAGATTAGCAAACTCGTTCTAACTCTGTTTTGGGGATCCCCCCCCCCCCCCCCCCCGCTTAAAGACTATCTTTTCCTTTGTTTCTGAAAGAACTTAAAAAAAAAAAAAAAAAAAAAGCATGTAAACTTGAGATATCAATCAGGATTATATGGCAGATTTACGCAACCATATGATGTATCAACTTCATGATATTAATGATCCAGATAAGGTAAATGTGTATCCAAATGTTGAACTTTCTTTCTCTCTTTCTTCATGTGGTCTAATAACAAGAATAATTCACGGATTCCTATTCATTTTACAGGTAAATGTCAAGATAAAAGTTGTTTCCAGGTCCAAAGATGTAGTTATAGCTTCTGAAACCTCACAGTAGGTTGTTTTGGATAAGTAGGATATGCTTATATATAAACTCTAATTTATGTGTAGGTTACATATTCTTTTCCTGATAAACCTCACAGTAGGTTGTGTAGGATAAGTAGGGATTCCATTTGTTGAAGAAAGTATCTTCAATAGTTGGACTGATTCTTATAATCGAGTTTTATTTATGTTGTTTAGAATTTTAGAAAGAAGAAATTAAATGGATATATTTACAATTTTAGTTGTACATTAAAATTTGACATGTACTACAAATGTTGAATATTTTAAAATATATTATGCGACATATCGAATGCATTGTTAATTATATTTTATGACAAACTCGAGACGTCGTACATGATTCATCGGATTAATTTTATATTTTGTTTAATGTTTGTTTGTTTTGTCATGACATGTAAACTTGTAATCGTATCTATTGAAATGTGTTGTCAAATTTAATTTATTTTGTGTCTTTATATCTGGGGGGAAAAAAATTCAAGATTCACCAACTTCAAAATGTATATGTTATTTAATATTATATTAACATTAATCTATTAAAATTTATTGAATAATCAGATTTCTTAAATAAAATATTATAAAAAAAATTATCAAAAATTATATGTTATTTTAATATCTGAAAAAATATTTCAAATTTATATGTTATTTAATACTATATTAACATTAAACTATTAAAATTAATTGAATAATTAGATTTCTTGAATAAAATATTATAAAATAAAAAAAAGATTCTCAAAGTTGCAAAGTAAATGTGTTTTCCAATTTTATGTTTTGAGAAAGTTTTCCAAAATGACAAAAAGAACGCATTTTCAATATTTTCAAAATAGACACTCAAAACACAAAATACAAAACGAATTCAAAACTTAAAATACTAAATTGAAACACTAAAAAAACGGCCCCTTAGTCATCCATTTGAAAATGGATGACAGCACCCCCTTGGCATTCTAGGGCCCATATCGAGTTTCAAGTTGACGGTTGAGATTTCACAACATTTAATTTCACGATTTTTATTCCAAATGCAACATCTATAAAAAGACACATGTGTCATCACTTTTACTAGCAACAGGGACGTGAAAATTTCTTTTTCGTGTTTGATCTATTCTTTTTGAAAATGTCTTCCCATAGAGAGACTATCCATGAGGTGAGCCAAGGCCGAGGAAAGAGGTTATGACTGTGGGCTATGCTGAAGTTTATATCGCATCTTGAACTCTGTTGAGCTTCATCTTTATTGTATGGAAAGTTCTCTGTGAGCTAGTGTAAATGAGGGAATTGAGTGATTCGTTGTCAAACCTTTTCCTTTCTAGTGGCTCATTATTGATGAACTCTCATGCGGTTTGTAAAAAGCAAAGAGATTTTCAAAGAGATGAGACTACTTGCACAGTCGAGACCTCAGAGGTTGACCTCAAGTTTTCTAGATTAAGAGTTGGCGAGGACAAGGATACTAAGCCTAACTATTATAATTCCCTTGGACCCATTGAAGATACCACCTCTCGTCCCCAAACCTATATGATTTTTGTTGTAACGTGTAATAACACGTTGGTTGCCGAGCCCAAAGTATACCAACATTGAAGCAATTAATAGCCCACAGGGCACATCTCCAAGTAGTAAAAGGGGAAGGTGGAGAAATTCAATTTTGCTTGAAGCCGCCGTGTCAAGAGTTCGAATCCTTAAGTATAAATTTGGTTATTGGGTAAGTGTAAGTGTACAAGCAGTCTTCCATCCTTTACCCTTGGAGGCATAACCTGCGATTTACCTCCTTCACCAAGGCTCAGAGCAGGACAGGTAAGAGCGCCAGTAATTGGGCGTAATCCAAAAAAAAAAAAAAAAAAAAAAAAAAAAACATTGAAGCAATTAATAAAATGTCGAATCAGATGATGAACTTAATCAAGAAATTATGATAAATTGTTGATTCAATTAGTAAAATAAATAACCAGCCAATCGTAATAATTTGCCGAGCCGATGAGTACATTTGAATAAGCAACTAATATAAAGCAGATTTCTGACTATATCTCTTCAGGTGTTCAGTGTTCAAAAGGTGAGGTTGTTCGAACTTGTCCTATAATACCCCAAATCTAGATATCATAGATTTTGAAATATTATCATTTAATTATCTTACAATTATAAATGTGAAAAAGTGATTAACTTTCTCTTTTACATAATAAATATTTATGACTTTCACTTACGGAAAGAATTTTAGAAAACTTTTATATTTAATAAAAATATAAGACAATTACATTAAATATTAACTTTATATCAACCTGAGTCAATATTGAACGTATTATTATTAACTTTGTCTCACCACAAGTTGTCACCTCGAATCATCTTAATATATTAACATTGTGAGCTCACTTTAATGTGTCGTCTTGTCAATCAGAATGCCAAGGCAATTATTATTTGGAACCTGATTCATTCTACAAATAGTACAACAAAATTATTAACATTAACATTAAACATTGAGCATTAGTCAAGTGAACCGGTCACCCACACCCCATTTCCTTCTCACACTTTCATGGCATGGACATATACCTCTTAAGAAAAATATTTGAGATATATATTTTTAAAATATTAATTCTCACTTTGACATTTAGAAACTTTTTATTTCTTTAAACTTCATGCAAGCTTATGGAAGCATTGTTAAGAATAAATATATTATATGACATAAAATGTAATAATCAAATATCATGTTCACATAATAATAATTTAAATAGCACATTTATATATTTAATAATGTCACATACACATGAAGATAAGTTGAGGTTTACTTACCTAAAATCCCTGACATTTTACTTTTAGAATTGTAAATGGAGATGCACCTGTCGACAAAGTAGACATGCCAAAAACCTTAGTTCATTATCATTTATTAACAAAAGAACTTCTAAAAACATTTATTATTATTATTATTATTATTATTATTATTATTATTATTATTATTATTAATGTCGTTGTTATTATTATTTTTTTGGGTTTGCGTGTAATATTATTTTATTGAAAAATGTGTGGTTGAAAAGAAGAGAAAGAAAAATGCATTTTGAAAAAATGGCTACCAAACATGTGCAAAAATGTAATAATCAAATATCATGTTCACGTAATAATAATTTAAATAAACGTTTATATATTTAATAATGTCGCATACACATGAAGATAAGTTGAGGTTTACTTACCTAAAATCTCTGACATTTTATTTTTAGAATTGTAAATGGAGATGCACCCGTCCACAAAGTAGACATGCCAAGAACCCTAGTTCATTATCATTTATTAACAAAAGAACTTCTAAAAACATTCATTATTATTATTATTATTATTATTATTATTATTATTATTATTAATGTTGTTGTTGTTATTATTATTGTTCTTGGCCAATGAACCACAAGTTTTTCTACATATTAAAAAACGTTGTCAAAACTTAATTTATTCAACCAATAACAAGATACATTTGTTGAATGTTGCAATAGACGCCTTTTAGTAATATGTAATTAATAAATGTTGTATTTTACATGTTGCAAAAGGTCTTTTTTCTTGTAGTAGGGGATAGATTATTACAAAGCAATTTCTCATATGATCAAATGAATACATAAAAAAAAATTCAATCGAACAACTCCATAAATTAATATTAGTATACTGATTAAACTTGACCTATCAAAAACAATCAAAGGATTGGTTCGTAATGCTCGATTCCAATATATGGGTCATAGATTTTAATTGAATAAAGAAGCAATAAAAGCATAAAACATATATAATTGTTAATATTATAAATATAAATATGTGCGTGTATATATGGATTTACATGCGTGTATGTATATGAATCAAAGGCAACCACTAACTATTTCCACACTCAAATTAAAATAAAGTGCACTCATTAAGCTTAAATTTATGTATAAAAAAAATTGATAACATTAAATGTGAGATAGCAAAAGAATACCAGTTTACGTGGTTGAAATAAAAGAGAGACCTTAAAAGTGCATTTGGTTTGCAATTTTGAAGTTATTTTTAGTTTTCTAAAACACTCAAAACGTGATTGATATATTATTTTCAAAATTGCGTTTTTGAAAACAATGAATATTTTACAGCATAAAACTCAAAATGACTTTTTGACAATAAGAACACTCAAAAATTTCAAAACAAGAAAAATAAATTTTAAAATTTCTCAAATTAAAATAATTAATAAAATCACACAAAACCTACCCAAATTCAAATACCCATCTCTCTCTCTCTCTCTCTCTCTCTCTCTCTCTCTCTCTCTCTCTCTCTCTCTCTCTCTCTCTCTCTCAATTTATTATGTACAAATGATTTCAGTGTGATTGTTGGAGATATACTTACCATGATTCCATTTTTTTACCAACTTTAAAATTTATGATTTCTTTTTATCACAAATTAGCATAAAATTGATATGTTTTACTAAATAATCAAATTAATTGAAAAAAATATCATAACATTATTTCTAAAATTTTAAATCAAACGCATTTTCTGCAATCTAAAATAATCCCTCAAAATAGAAAATGGAAAATAAATTCAAAATGGAAAATGCAAACGCACTCTTAACTTTTTAGCGATGTTTTGAAAACCGGTCTTGTCCTCGTTCCAAAAAAAAAATTAAAGGATCAATGGTTAAGGGTCAAATGGTCGGATCGATGTCGAAACGGGGTTAAAAGAGGTAATTAATTAAAATTGGAAGATCGGGTCTAATATCGTAAATAAACAATTTGTTAATTGGTTTGTAAAGAAATTAATTAGGCGATGATTAAGTGAAACTATGAATCACAATCAAGTTTTCTTTCGAAATTCCCAAGATTTTTATATTTTCTTATTTGTAAATTTTTAGTTATTTTCCAAAATTAAAATCTTTATTGTGTGTTTGTTTTCATTGTTACAATTAAATTAATGAAAGTTATGTAATTGAAAGTATAAATTTCTCGTGAGATCAATAACACGCACTCAAAAAGTCTACTTTATTACTTGAACGAGACCCATGTATTTACGATTTGCACTTTCTTAGCGAACAAGTTTTTGGAGTCGTGTCAAAATATTTCTTGTGCGACACGATGAATCTCATATTATTACTCATACATGAATATTTGAGATAAAAATGCTGGGCATTTGGCACAAGTAATAAATTGGACTTTATTAGCATGCAAGTGATACATACGAATAAATTATACCAATCAATAGCAAACCACTGAAAGAGACATATGAATTGTCTTCTTCGACATTTATTAAGTGTCGAGTTTAACATTTGAATGTGGGTCTCTACAGTTATATTCGACAGGCTGGAAGGGCAGGGAGCAGGTCTAGGAGTGTGCTCTGCTGTCTGCCATCACATAAGCAATTCCTCCCTTTCATCGTAAGTTGGATGTTTCTCTTGGAAAGTCATCCGATCCTGCACTACCTTTCCTTATCCTAGGAATGCACTTACTCCAGAACAGGAAAGGTGCCCCGCAATATATACTATTAGCTACAAGTGGGAGTCTTCTATCAGTTCAGTACTCTCCGTTCTCTCTTTCTTCAATAGTAAGGACTTACACGCACTAGCATAGCATTTCTCCACAGGAACATCCACGATAGATCCAATGCGCTTAAACTGTCATTATTTACAGTTAACATCTAAGGAGTAGCATTTAAGGGGTGTAATTGAAGTACATTTTTCATAGCATTAAGTGTGTTCATCAATGCTCGACTATCTTCATGACAAAATATTGACAAATAACTTACATAATGCTTAAATAAGACACTAATATGAGCATGTTAGATTCAACAATTCAAAAATAGGAAGTTATAGAAGTGTTATTTCAAAATTTATATTCTTCTTCCTCGAGGTTTTCCAAAACCAGAATCCAGAACCTGTTAAATTTGATTGTAGCTTGTTTGTCTTCAAGGGAATGTGCAAATTGTGGTATTGATATGTGAATTCAATGTCCCTTATGTATCAGTTCCAGTGACTTGGAGATCCTTAATGTATGTAACAATTGTATCTGTTCAGTATTTCCGTGAAACTATTTAGAAGTTCACAGTGTAGTGTAATGCTTATTTGATTTCTGCATTGAGTTCTATTGTCATTCCTTTGATTCATAGAAAATGCAGGTTCACTGAAAAATATACCTGGTGGTGTGTATGTATAGTGGTTAAATTAATGAATTTAATTAGGACAATATTGAAACAAATTTTTTAAATTTTTTATAGAGTGGGATAGTGGATGTAAACAAACTTTGATGAAGGAATTGGATTTTTATTAAACGAGATTTCACGAGAGGAGGGGAACTACACCTTACCTAAAAAATTACAACGGAAATGAATATGAGTAACAATTAAACTTGAACTACAATATATATTTACTATTATGATCTGCTTGTTGGGAATTTACTTATCATGCACAGCGGAAAATTAAATAAATTTCAATTCCCATCAAGGATCTGCTTTGTGTTTAGATAGAAACTGTGATAGGAATTATACCTTTAATCAGATCTTCAAGCTCCTTTGCTATTCCTGTAGTTCCAGCAATCCCGATCTGCCTCCCACAGTTGTCCAATTGTCCAGCCTCCAATGGAATCCACACAGGGAACAGGATTGAGAAAATTAGGATTTTACTTTTCTTGTACTAGCAATAATAATGAAAATTCATATACTGTTTACAAACCCTAGCAGCTTATTTATATAAACTCAAAAATGCTTGGCCCGTCCTACAAGTTAATCCGATCCAATATTTACTTAATCCAATTAATTAAATCCCGTCCATGAATTAATTAATTCGGGCCTATTAATAAGCAATCCAATTAATTAATTATACAACACTTGTCAATTAATTAATTGGCGGATCTCAATCTTCTAGTTCTCCTTTTGTGTGTGACCCATTAGGTTCTCTATCACGATACCTAACGACGTGAATTATTGTTTTGATTTAATCAAAATCGATAAATCAAAAAACCCTTTTAATTTATAACTAATTCACATCCGTCGTCCCAAATTGACATCTAGCAATGTGTCAGGGCAATACATGTGACGGAAAATGTCATGTGGTATGACAAAACCAAATTCGTTCGTTTATCGTAAAACTATAATCCCTTCGTCAATATGATCCGATCAATTACGAGATATGGATTGTGTCAATCTCGATTATCGATCATATCTTTCATTCCACTTATTAAGTCAATGTAAGTCGAAAACTCCTTTTCGACTTATAGGTACACCTTGGCCAATGATTTCGTTATCAACTTAACTGGATGAAATGTAGATCATAAACTCTTACTATCTAAGAGCGACGAATCCTCTATTGATCATTCACAACCTTCATATGATTCTTGACATACCCGAACGATGCCGTATTAGCGGCCCTTGACAGAGCAACTTCCAGCATCACCAAAGCATGACTGTCCCCACATAAGGTACTATGATGATCTCAAGTTGAAGGATCAATTCCACTACCGAACGTTAGAGATTAATCACTGACACTCAGATAGTTATCCATGTGGAATCTCTCAACGGGTCTCCAATGTTTTGTTCTATAACAAAACATTCACGTGTTCATTTAAGTGTCACTACACTTTAACTTGTGAGATCAACTACTTACTTCACAAGTAAGGAATGCCACACGTGGTGGTCTATCCGTAATAACGATATCCGTATCTCGTTATTACTTGCGACCACGGATGATTTAAGATTCAATCATATGTAATTTGTATATCACAATCACAACTCCTTGTGATTAACAAATTACCGAGATTTGAATCTACGGACTCTATTATTTAATATAATAGATCTTGCCATAATAAATGCATTAAACATATATCAAAAGTACTTATGCCCAAAGTTGATTTGACCTAGGGCATAATACTTACAAACTCCCACTTGCACTAGATCCAATCACTTATGTATCTAATATCATAAGAGTTCACGTGACGATCATGTTTATACTGTGACAACTCTTTGTCAGTGGATCTGCAATATTATCAATTGTGAGAATTCGTTCTTTCTTTACGTCATTTCATTGTACTATCTCTTTGATGAGATGGTACCGCCTCAACACTTGTTTGGATCATCGATGAGACCTTATTCCAACAATGTTAGGAACTATTCCAAGTTCATTAATGAACTTTTTGACCCATACTTCAACATTTGTTGCTTCTAAAGCAATAGTGTATAAAGCTCTCGCTATTGAATCAACGGTGGTTTCCTGTTTGGAACCTTTCCAATACACCGTTTTAGAGTAAATCAATATCCTGATTGAGATTTGCTATCTTTCTAGTCTGACTAGAAATTAGCATCAGTGTATTCATGAACTCTCAGTTCATTTTCTCCATATAAAATTTTCTCAAGATTTTATTTTTGTAGATTGCGATGAATTAAGCAATCTTCTAGATCTATCTCTATAAATCAAGTTGCTTCTCATATATCTTTACGAAGAAATTTTTTAACAACCACAACTTCAACGATTGAAATGTAGGAATGTCGTTCCTATTAATAATATTAGGAATGCGACAACGCTCCCATTATTTTCTTGTAAACACACAACTCTTCACTTTTGATAAAATCAAACATTTTGATTTTTCTATCAAATCGAAAATTTCAACTCCAAGAGGCCTGCTTCAATCTATACAAGAATTGATTAAACTAACATTCTTTGTAAGCATATTTGGATTCAAAACTTTCGAGTCGTGTCATGCACACTTTCTCTTGCAGGTTCCTGTTAAGGAATATAGTTTTGACATCCTTTTGCTATAACTCATAGTCATGGTATGTAGCTATCGCAGGTTAAATCCGAATGGACCTTACCATGGCTATAGACAAGAAAGATTCATCAAAGTCAACTCTTTGTCTTTGTTGTAATATGTTGCTATTAGCTTCGCTTTGTATGTATGGACGTTTACATCCATGTTGACCCCTTTTACATAAACTCATTTACAACCTTTGAGTTCTATCCCATCAGGCGGTCGATTAAGGTTTAAACATTGTTCACATACATCGAGTCCATCTCGAATTTCATGGCCTTTCGCCATCTCCTTGAGTCAACACTTGACTTTATTTTGTGTAACCAATAGGTTCATCATCCTCGATTAATAATACTTGATTAGTAATCATGGACCCATACCTTCTAAGAGGTTGAATGATCCTATAAGATTTACATAGAACTGATCTGTCCTCAGAAGTCTCTACTTCCAAATCAGGAGTATGTCCCTCATCAGATGTGAGATCACACTCAGATTTATCTACTTGGTCAACCATATCTATGGATTCTTGAACTCATTCAAAATCCATTCTACTCTCACTGTCCTCTCCTAGAGTAAACTCTTTCTCTAGGAGTTTAACATGTTTTGAGACGAACATCTTCTTCTCAATGAGATTATAGAATTGGTATCCAATTTTATCTTTTAGATATCCCACAAATATTTATTTATCGAATTTAGCCTCAAGTTTATCCGAATCAGTGCGCTTTATAAGCGTCACAACCCCAAACTCTCATATTTGACAAGTTGGGCATTTTGTTTTTCCATAACTCGTATGGAGTTTTGTCGACCGACATGGATGAGACATGATTTAGTGTGTAGAACATTGCAATCAATGCATGGCTCCAAAACCTTTTGGAAGGTTTGCACGACCTATTAATTAATCGCACTATATCTAATAGTTTGCGATTCCTCCTCTCAGACACAACATTATGTTGTAGTGTATGTAAGGAATTCACTGCAAGAGAATCACATTCTCTTTTAGATAATCTAAACTTTATCTTTAAGATATTTCCACCTCGATCAGATCTTAGTCTGAGAATATCTTTACCTAATTGTTTCTCTACTTCTAACTTAAATCCCTTGAACATTTCAAGAGTTTCATGCTTAAGTTTTATCAAACATACGTGACCATTTCTGAAATAGTTTTTAGGAAGTGTGATTAAATAAAAGAAACTCATCTAGCATTAATCGGCATGGATCCACATACATCACTATGTATTAGATCCAGCAATTGTGCAGACTTTTCACCTTTTAAGTAAAATGAGATTTAGCCACTATGCCTAATAGACACAATTCACATTTGTCAAATGATTCAAAATCAATTGACCACAAATATACATCTATATGTAATTAGTTGACCGAGTCTACAATGCTAGATTTAGGAGTTATTTAGATTATGACTTTTATGCCTCTACATTTCTATACTTACTATAGAATACTCAGTATTTAGAATATAAATGTTATTTTGTAATTCACCATAACCATTAAGATAAAAAGGAACAACAATTGTCCTTAACATTAATATCGTTCATGTCCAAACATGAAATTCAAATAATGTTCTGGTATTGGTGAGTCCAAACTAACATTTCTCTAATTCAAATACTCAGTTTAAAGGCAATGGTAGGAAGTATGCTTCTACAGACAATGCAACAACATTTGCTCATTTTCAATGTGTAGGCCAACTTCTTCTTTGTGCAGTGGTCTACTTCCATTTAGTTTCTGCATACTTATACAAATATGAGATTCATATCTGGTATCTAATACCCAAGAGACTAGTGAAGTAGATATAGGCCTTACCCAAGTGGATTTGATAATGTCCTTATTTACTTTGACTGTTTTAGCCATCTTAGATGCTTTCCCAAAGCCCCTTTAGACTTCCTCTTAATATCCTTTGAGGAATCAATGGCTTGCCCAATCATAACATTGATATTGGGCTTAACAGTCTTAAGCATCTTTAGCAACTCAATATGTGTGCACTTGAGTTTATTAATATCAAAATTCATAATTCGGTATAAATAACTCTCTGACAGAAATTATAGAACTAAGTCAACACTTGGTTCATGGTTCATGAATGAACCCAATCGAGACAATTTCTCAATTGCAATAATCTTCAGCACTTGAGCACCGACTGAAGATTCCTCTGTCATTTTGCACTGATATAGTTGTTTGGAAGTCTCATATCCTTCCACACATGATTATTATCATACAACTCTTTGAAATGAAAAATCATGTGTTAGCATCTATACTCTTATTTTGCTTTTGTAACACAAGTGACATAGTTGCAAGTATCATACATGTTGCAGTACTATCGTCATCTCCATGTTTATTATATTAGCCACATTTTCCTTAGTTGAGTCATCAACATGTGTCTTTGGAAAAAGGTACTTAAGGACATAACCAATTTTCTTATACCTGAGAATAATTCTCATATTGCAGTGTCAATCAAGAAAGTTTGGTTTGGTTGTTGACATCTAGTATGCCACATATGGTTGCTCATGATTCAACAAATATAAATGACGAAAAGTAAAAGAACAATATATAAAATGCATTAATTAATTTAATATGGTCTTTTATCAAATTAATTGTGCTCCCACTATTTAACTCAAATTTATGACCCTCGCATAAATTTATGGAATCCATACTTGACTCCTAGTGGGCTGGGATCTCATTTGTTATATTAAGACCTTGAGTGTACTCAACAAACCTTAATAAAATATTTGAGTAGATACTGTTATCAATTGTATCTCCATACAACTCTCAGATCATTAAGCTGACAACTCCTTGTCTTCGCACATCTTATGTGTTAGCTTAACATACCTCTAAAATTTATCTCCTTGAGTGTACTCAACAAAAGATAATTTTAGTTAAGTCGAACCCATCATTTAAAAATATCGAATATTTCATAGTGTCAAACATATTCCTAATAGACCAGCCTTGAGTGTACTCAACAAGTTGAGACGATTTAGGACTCTCGTTTTTCACTACAATGATGAAAGGCGAATAATAAAATCGACTTAATATTTTAGTGAGGGATTTATCAAAGGTCTCATAATAGTTATATATATATATATATATATATATATATATATATATATATATATATATATATATATATAATACTGTGGATGATTATGGATTAATTCTATCTAGTCTTCCTGAGCCAAAAGGAAGACTAGTTGGTCAATTCCTATGGCTTATTGCATTGAATCACTATCAATGCGCCATCTTCATGGTTTCCTCCTCTTCCTATGTCTTCAATTAGATCAGCTATAACTTGTATCCTATACTAATTGGCACGCAGGCCTAAATGAAAATTGGACTCGCAGACCCACAATAATAATAACGGACTCGCAGGTCCAAAACAATTGAGAGCTCGCAGGCCCTATAATAATAACAATAGTAACGGGCTCGCAGACCCATAAAACAACAGGAATTAAACCATTCATTCAACACATCCACATGATCGAGTCCATAATCATCCACTAATAAACATTCATCGTATAAATGTTTCCTATATAATATCTAATATTATATGCAAGTATGTTTCAAGAATCTAACAATTAAAAGTCGTCTATATTTAGACAAATGCATCGAAAATAATTAATTAATTAATCATATTAATCAATTTATTTTGATTAGCGGGTTCATTTAATTAAAATCAAATTTTAATTAAATACTGAAATAAAGTCCAACTCTAATTTCAAAATATAAAGCAGAATTATTTAATTAAAATCAAATTTTAATTAAACAACAAAATTAGAGTCCAACTCTAATTCAACGATTTAGGGCGAACGTATTTAATTTAAAATCAAATTTTAATTAAATACCAAATTAGAGTCCAACTCTAATTTCAAGAAGAAATTTAGGGTTGAGATAATTTAATTAAAATCAAATTCTAATTAAATATCAAATTAGAATTCAATTCTAATTTCAAGAACAAATCAGGACGAATTATTTAATTAAAATCAAATTTTAATTAAATACCAAATTAGAGTCCAACTCTAATTCAAAGAATAAATTTTAGGACGAAACAATTTAATTAAAATCTAATTCTAATTAAATGTCAAATTAGAATCAAATTCTAATTTGAAGAGTACATGGAGAAAATTATTTAATTAAAATCAAATTTCAATTAAATATTAAATTAAAGTCAAACTCTAATTTAAAATGAATTAACATTTTAATTTAGGATAAAACTCCTAAATAAAATTCAATTAAGAGTCAAAATTTAATATTTAAGTTAAAATCTAATTTTAACGAAAATATAAAAGTCGTCAATTTCTATTAAAATTTTAATTGACTCAAAATTGCAACTTTAGGTCAAAACCCATTTGAAATTCAATTTTAAAACATTTTGAAAATTGCCAAATGACCATAATTTAAAATTATAAGGAGTACCTTCAATTTCGTAAATTGCATGGCTGCCCTTTTCTTAAAAATTGCACAATGACCCTTATATTTAAATTATGACAGGACCCTCCACTTTCTGAAAATTCAAACAAGCCCCTTTTATTAAATTGCAAACTTGACCCCTTTTTTAAAATTGCAAGCAGGGGCTTACAATTTCTCAAATTGCATTACACGCCCCCGCCTCCAACACCCTCTAAAAACCCTAAGAAAATATAACCTATTTTCTCCTTGGCAGCGACGCCGTGCTCCAGCTCCACAGGCGATGAGGCGGTGCGCTTCCGCCGGGCGTACACTCACCTTGGGCTTCTGTTGTCAAAAGCAGCCGGCGCTACAGTTTTTTTTCTTTCTCCGGTCACATTTCGCTGCAGCTGCAGCGTTGGAGCCCCTGCAGATGCCCAGCAGCGTCCAGCGCTGCTGTGCACGAGTCGCGCCCTGCATCGCGCGCACCAGCGAAGCTGCTGCCGCGAAACAGCAGTGCCTGCGCGTACCGCCCGTGCCGGCAGCCACTGTTGCTGCCAGCCATCACCTGTTCATTCCCCCCCCCCCTTTTTTTTTTTTATTTTTAAAATCCAAAAATAATTTTCTTTTCAAAATCAAATTTTGAAAATAAGAAATCAATTTTATAATTGCTAGATTCAAGAATAGTATTCACAATCAACTTTTGATTGTTCAATCAAACAAAACAGCTTCTAACAAACACAAAGTAGACTCTGATACCACTGTTGGGAATTTACTTATCATGCACAGCGGAAAATTAAATAAATTTCAATTCCCACTAAGGATCTGCTTTGTGTTTAGATAGAAACTGTAATAGGAATTATACCTTTAATCAGATCTGCAATCTCCTTTGTTATTCCTGTAGTTCCAGCAATCTCGATCTGCCTCCCACAGTTGTCCAATTGTCCAGCCTCCAATGGAATCCACACAGGGAACAAGATTGAGAGAATTAGGGTTTTACTTTTCTTGTGCTAGCAAGAATAAAAAAAATCCATCTACTGTTTACAAACCCTAGCAGCTTATTTATATAAGCCCAAAATGGCTTGGCCCGTCCTACAACTTAACCCGGTCCAATATTTAATTAATCCAATTAATTAAATCCCGTCCATGAATTAATTAATCCAATTAATTAATTCAGGCCTATTAATAAGCAATCCAATTAATTAATTATACAACACTTGTCAATTTATTAATTGACGGATCACAATCTTCTAGTTCTCCTTTTGTATGTGACCCATTAGCTTCCCTATTACAATACCTAACAACGTGAATTATTGTTTTGATCTAATCAAAATCGATAAATCAAAACACCCTTTTAATTTATCACTAATTCACATCCGTCGTCCCAGATTGACATCTAGCAATGTGTCAGGGCAACACATGTGACGGAAAATGTCACGTGGTATGACAAAACCAAACTCGTTCGTTTATCGTGAAACTATAATCCCTTCGTCAATATGATCTGATCAATTACGAGATATGGATTGTGTCAATCTCGATTATCGATCATATCTTTCATTCCACCTATTAAGTCAATATAAGTCGAAAACTCCTTTTTGATTTATAGGTACACCTTGGCCAAGGATTTCGTTATCAACTTAACTGGATGAAATGTAGATCATAAACTCTTACTATCTAAGAGCGACGAATTCTCTATTGATCATTCACAACCTTCATATGATTCTTGACATACCCGAACGATGCCGTATTAGCGGCTCTTGACAGAGCAACTTTCAGTATCACCAAAACATGACTGTCCCCACATAAGGTACTATGATGATCTCAAGTTGAAGGATCAATTCCACTACCGAACGTTAGAGATTAACCACTGACACTCAGATAGTTATCCATGTGGAATCTCTCAGCGGGTCTCCAATGTTTTGTTCTATAACAAAACATTCACGTGATCATTTAAGTGTCACTACACTTTAGCTTGTGAGATCAGCTACTTACTTCACAAGTAAGGAATGTCACACGTGGTGGTCTATCCGTAATAACGATATCCGTATCTCGTTATTACTTGCGACCACGGATGATTTAAGATTCAATCATATGTAATTTTTATCTCACAATCACAACTCCTTGTGATTAACAAATTACCGAGATTTGAATCTACGGACTCTATTATTTAATATAATAGATCTTGCCATAATAAATACATTAAACATATATCAAAAGTACTTATGCCCAAAGTTGATTGGACCTAGGGTATAATGCTTACACCGCTCATCCAAAATTTAAGACGATAGAGTGAATAATTCGTTTCCAATTAGGACAAAATCTCAGTCCATCATTACATTTCTGCAGAATTAAACTCATACAAATTATGCATCTTCAATTATAGTATATTTTCTTTGACATCCCATATTCCCCCCTCCTTGACATACTCCATATACCTTGAGAATTCAGGTTTTGCTGTTGCCTTCTTCCTTTTCCTGTTTTCAAAAAGACTGAAAAAGGGGTGAACCTTACTGGCCTTCTTAACCTGCTCGGTCGGATTAGTACTCGGTCTGGGAACAAGATTTTGATTCTTAGTTGAACTGAGGATTTTAGCAGGCAAGCTTCTGGCCCTACTCAACTTAGGTAGCAAAGCAGCATTAGAGTGCTCATCTGCACCAGTTAACTGATCATAACCATTATGGCTTCTTCTCCTTGTACTCAAAGCTCTAAACATTCTTCACAAAGAATTAGTGATTTGATGAAAGAAGGGTTGGTGAGTGAAGATGATAAAGAGTTTCTTGTTAATATACACACACATATATATAAGGATAAATTTCATTCGCAGTCGCTTAACTTTAGGCGAAATTTCAGTTGGGTCACTAGACTTCAATTTAGTTTTTAAATTTCATCATTCTTCCATATTCAGTCATCTATAGTACTCCAAATTGACAAAAATTACTTGTCGGTTGTCATGCCATAACCGAACTTCCACTTAATCGTTACGTGACACTTTAGAAATAAAAATAGTAAAATGAGTTTATGACAATCTCTTTAGATTATGTGGGAGATCCATTGCAGTATTTCCTTTTTAGATTATGTGGAAGATTCATAGTTGTATAGTTGTTAATTAAGAATGTTTGATTAATTAGGGAGAGGGCCCGTGATAGTGTGATAAAATTTGTAATGAAATTAAAAATTAGCGATCCAATTTAAATTGAAGTTCAAGTGACATGATTGAGCCTATTTAAAACTTAGTTACTTGATTGAAAATAATTGCAAGTTGATGCTGTCTTTGTTGACTTATCGACCAAGAGCCAACTACCATAAGAAGATTGACGGGAATTGTCTTATGGCACATGAAACAGAGACATTGAGATTTCAATTATGTGTTTAGGGTAAAAGTGTCATTTTCTAAATTTCAACAAAACCGTTCACACCACACTTTTTATTATCAATGCCACGTTATAATTATCATGACAATGATTTTTTTAATCTTTTTTTTTTTGTCGTACTCTTATTCTTAACATTCATCTTATTTGTGACAATGATTTTTCTCAAATATTATAATAACGCGTATTGAAATATTGGGCATAAATTTTGTCAAACTTTTGTATCAGTCAAATTTAAAAAATATATATATATATTATATATATGAGAGACAAATTAGTCTTTTATACCTTCCTAATGAATTTTTTAGATGTAAATCATTATTAGAGACAAGATATGAAAATTAATAAAATGATAATGAAAAAAATTAGGGACATAATGTGAAACTAAGAAAAAATACAAGACGTTTATTGCAATTAAAATATGATACAATTAATAATAGTTATGTTGTGAATATAATTACAAACCTAGGAAATGATCAAATGTGCCAAAAATTAAAGTTAAATATCTTGAGGCTTCAAAATTCACTTGAATTGAGGGTAAAACTGTCTTTTTATCAAATTCCCCGGTAGATTTGGATGAGAACCACGAAATGACCGAAGTGTACCGAAAATTGAAGGTTGAGATTTAAATATCTTTCTTGAATTTGAGGGTAAAAGGTTTTTCATGATCAAATTTAATTGTTGATGAACAGGAACCATGAATAAGCACTAAAAATGAAAGGTTGACAAGTTAAATGCTTAAAAAAGAAATATAAAAATTATTATGGATTCATGATAAACTTCGAACGTTAGATACTAGAGAGAGATCACGTATGATATTTTCCCTATATATTGAGGAAATCTTGAGAAACAAGAGGTAGGTTAATTTCCAACCTACGAATTATGCAACTCGTGACAATTAAATCGAGTTCTATTTAATTGATCACGTTTAAAACCTTTCATATATAATTTAAAAAAAAAAAAAAAAAAAATCCGTCGTGATAGGATATTTTGAATATAAAAAATAAGCAAATAAATTTTATCTATATTTTACCATTTAAGCTTTCCAATGAAATAGTCCAAATTTAATTAAGTAGTAGCTTTTACGGAGTTGATAATATAAATGTAAATTATTATCTGGTGTGGTAATTGAATTCATCTAACAGTTAGATGACTGTATGAAGCGTTCCAAATTTTTATTTCAATTATTTTTTAAATTCTGGTCATAAGGTCATGATTGGAGTTAGTAGATCTTTAAGAATTGAATTTAAAACGATTTATTAAGTTTAATCACATGTTTGATATGACAAAATAATATAATAAACAACCACCCCCCAAAAAGTGATGATTTAGGTATATATAGTAGAAGGTATTTAGGTAGTGTAGGCCGTTTAAAACTCTTGAAAAAAGTGAACTATGGTTTTGCGTATAGCATCGTCGCTTGAGTGACATGCTAGCGATATGCGAACGATAGGTGTGTCGTTCGTGCTAGAGCTCGGCGACAAGCGAGCGACGGTATTTTTGTTTTCTCCGCTCGAGCATCAGATGGGCGATAGGCTACCGAAATTCCAACGACTCTTTTTTCTTTGTTCCGAACTCGAACCCTAAGATACCTAATTCGACTATGTAACATTCCAATTGACCCATTGACTTTTACAACTTTTCATATTAGTCATTTTGTCTAAAAAATTGTCAATACAATAAAATCCTAACAAACTTTCCCTTTGATATTATGTGGCAAAACTATACAATACAAGTCAAGAAAGTAAAAACAAAAACTAAACTACTCAAGCACAAATTGAATGATTGTCACTTGCGTTCCTTATTAAACTTGTTTCTAGAAAACAACAACTCAAATACTTAGTATGAAAGCATGTAATACAGAAAATATAACAATTGAAACTCATTATCATAAATATGCTAGCTTTGAGAAGTAATACTAACATTAATCAAAACACCAACTAAAACATTAATATCACCAACCATTAAAACTCAAAGAAGCTATGTCTTATGATATGGAATGCCTTAAAGATACTATCATTTCTCTCCATTATTGCACACTCTCCTTGCAGCTAACTTTCAAAAATTAAAAAAATCTATCTCTTCCATCAAATGTCTCTCTCTTTTTGTCACAAATGACGAAGGGAGGTTTATGAAAAACAATTGAACACTAGTATATAATAACTCACAAATGCAGTTGATAACATGTACAAGAATAATCAATGAACAGTAATCCTTTCCACATACTCAGTTCAAGTTAAAATTGAGTAAATTGTATAAGTGACCCACGTGTATAAAGTGCCACTAATCCATTGTAAGCAGAACTCCAAACCTTAATTTTGTGATAAAGGACGTGTTAAACATCACTGTCAATAAGTTTATTCCTCCATTTATGAAAGTCAAACCAATAAAAACATATGTATAACAGAAGTTCATTTTGCATATACATTATTCTTTTTTCCCTTCTGACTTTAAGTATATGTACATTTTTACACATTTTCTAACTTTTTAAGCTTATCAATTTTATCATCAATTTTTCTTTTCAATTTTTGTTACATCTTATGTGCATGCTCTTCTCTCTTAAGCTGCTAAGATGACTCCTGTAACGAACTTTAGGTCATTTAACCCAAATCAATTGACCATAGACATCAGCTTATGAGAAACCCCTCAAACTTAAATTCTAAAGTCAAATATGCTTCGAAAAAGAGTATAAGATATTGATTTTTTTTCTTTCAAGGAAATATACTTAAACTTAGGTATACTAAAATAAGATCAATTTATGTTCAAAGTCACTTTATCAGTATGTGACTGTCATTCCAAATTTCACACACGTGATCAAGCCCCATTCACAAAAATCATAGCGTGTGCAGTGCAGATAGTACATGAAGACCTAAACAAAGTAATGACAAATATACTACAACACATAAACTAAACTCATACATGATCACATCACATGGGTTCAAGCATATAATATATAATGTTGTAGTTAAAAAAAAAATTATTTCTCCCATTTTTGTTATTTTTTTAAAACATGAATGTACCAATCATACAAGATTAAAAAAAAAAATCAACACAGAAAAAAAAAAAATATATATATATATATATATATATATATATATATGTCAATGCAAACATGATAAAAATGCACACATGCATGAACCTTCAACCTAAAAATTAAATACAAAAAAAGAGATGTATGTAATAATGAATGTATAACACTGAATAAGCATACACATGCACTAGAAGTACCTAATTAGTTAGGTATACAAACGCTCATATCTTTAAAAGCACAATGATCTATTTCAAGATTTTTCAGATCACTCTTCTTTACCCACACTTGCCTAGTGGAGGAATTAATCCTAGTCAACTGTGTCATTAATTCGATCAGTTGACTTACCTTATTACTAAGGAAGTCAATCCGACTATCAAAATCCTGATTTTTCTTTCTATTGAAGTTCTGATTTCTATTTTTGTTCAAGAATTTATGACACGTAGGCCTTATCATAACTCTCCACAATTGAAACACGTAGGGATAAACTTAGGACCAAGGTCATGTGATCACTGATTTCTATTCCTATGTTGGTAGGTCCTACGCTGTCTAGTGGTCCTCTGCCCTACGATTCCCTTATTCTTGTGTTCAGGGTGAGGAACGTACTTAGACTGGTCAAAGAAGTTAATGGTGTGAACTTTGAACTTAATGAAAGTTGAATAAAAAATGGGATTAGGTGGAAGTAAAATTCAAAGAAGTTATCAAATTGTAAATGTCTAGGGAATGATTTCATCGCACTCTCGACAATGTTTCTCAATCTATCGTGTTACCTCAATCAGATTTTCTACAATTTATAGGCAAGAACCTCTAAATTGATCATATTCCCTCTCTCGAGCGATAAATAGAAACCAATTCTATAATTTAATCTTAATATCTCTATTTCGAATTAAAAGTATAGAAATTACACATGCATGGTTCTAATTTCCAATACGCCTCAAAGACTCGTATCTTCACTCGAACTCTACGAAACCTAGGTTATGTTGTTCTAAATCACAACTAAATTTCTCTCTCTCGAGCGTCAAAATTCAAGTATCAAATCATCCAATTATTGATCAGGTAATTGAATGCATTAAACACAATAACATAAATAAATAAACAGAAAATCCAAAAGAGATAATTAAATAAGCATCAAAACATGTATCAAATCGATTACAATCAAACCCTAGATCTAAAGAATTAGCTCATAAGTAAATTGGCAAAATCCATATGATTTGCAATAGAAAATATAGAGTAAAGAGAGAAAAAATTGTTTTAAGGTATTCCCCCTTGATTCTTCACGTTCTCCTCCATTGATTCTTCAATTATTGATGTTCCAATCTTCAAGAATTTTTTCCAGCCATCCAGAATTTGCCCCAGCAACCTAGAGAATTTCCAACAATGGTTTCTGATTTCTTCTATGTTCTCTTGGTTGCTCAACCTCCTCAACTAGGTCTAGATGTTCCATTTTATATGTGGTCGAGTTTTGGGAGAGTTTTCATCAGATTTGGGCCAAGAAAAAAATGTTAAAATCAGCGTAAATCTGAAGCCCATAACTGGGCACCTTAGCGCCATGACTCCTGCCGGTTGCTGTGCATTTTCCTGATGCCTTGGCGCCAAGTTCCCTATTGGTTTTGACCACCATTTTCCCACACCTTGGTGTCTAGAATGGCGCCTTGGCGCCGAGATTGCTGTCTCCTTGCATTAGCCCATTTTTCAAGCCATTTTCCACCTTTCTTTCTCTTCATTCATCATTGTTCTATGCTCCATTTTTTGTGATTAACCATTTATCTTCATTCCAAGCTCCAAAACGTGTCTTTTCCTCCCAAGTTACCTAGGCTATAAAACAACATGAACACACATATCAAAACGTTCAAAAGTGCCCGCGAACAAACCAAAAACTACGAAATAAAGGCGTTTGGTCAATGCACGAATTGCACTTATCAAAGTACTGGCAACATTGTGATCTTTCTCCTTATATCTTAGACATCCCCTATTACCAATAGGCTTGTCCAATCCTATGATGCTATCAAACTTTACTGAACCACTAGAGAATGTCAGGAGTTGGGTGTTGGAATCCTCAAGATCGCTCATAATGGTCATAACCTTATTTTCTAAATACTCATTCACAACCTCATCTCACTAAGTCTCCTAGAGGAATTTTCAAGCTCACTCATAAGATTCTTAACTTGAGTATCTAAGGTTTCATTTACAAAGTTCAACTTACTCACGGATGAGGTAGATTCCTTAACGTCGACTATAAGTTTTTATTTCTCTACCTCAAGATCTTTGACCTTCATACATAAGGCTTTATTAGTAATCAATATCCTAAAGCTCTCCTCATATAATTTAGCATAAGCCCCATGTATGTCTTCCTTATCCTCAGAATCCTCTTCAAATTGCTCACAACTAACTACATCCTTAGCCTTCTCACTCTGCTTATCAGATTCATTTCTAATCCTAGTAGTGAAAGGCATCTACTTTCTGTTCTCATTCTGTGTGGACTTCTCACTCTAATTATCCGAGTTAACTCGTCATCAGTGAGAGTAACATTCATTGCTTTGTCCTTATTTTTCCTACTGTTAAAGGACTCACTCCCATAACAGTTAAAAACTTGACACTTATGACATTTTACAGATTGTAATATCTTTCTAGACTCACTGGGTTCCAGACTCACTGGGAACACCTTTATGTCTCTCTTGAGGCCTTTTTCTTATTTCTAAATTTTTTTAGAAATTTCTTAGCAACATAAGACATCTCCTCATCATTAAGTAATTCCGAACCAGAAGACTCATTGTGATTATCCTTAATAGTGTTCAAAGCCAGATACTTATCTTTTGTAGATTTAGCTAATGTTAGTTCATAAATCTGAAGAGATCCAACCAACACTTCCAACTTAATAGCATCTAAATCATTACTCTCCTCAATAGCCATAATTTTGGGCCTAAATCTCTTAGGTAAGGATCTTCGAATTTTTCTAACAATCTATTGACCAATTTGCAATAGGCGTGAGGGTGACAACATCATAAACGATGCTAAAAGGGGACAGTCCAACCATTTACTACAGTCAACCAAATACACTTATCCATCGATTTTAGGAAGACTCTCATTATAACTTTCCTATAAGCATAATTACTGCCATCAAAATAAAGCGGGACAGACTCATCTAGACAAATTGGGTCAATGATCAAATTTAGGCTCTAATATCACTTGAAAAGTTCTGATTACTACTTGAAAGTTGCAATTAGCCAATTTTTGTAGATTCATCGTGTAGAATTTTACAATTAAAAGCAACAAGTCACTTTTTAATTGTTTCTAGATGGTTAACCAAACAAGTCCAATTATCCTACGTTGAATTGTTGTAAATATCAAAATGAAAGCAATAAAAAAACACAATAATTGTTGACGTATACAACCCAACTAGGTAAAAACTCCAGGACCAAATCAGTAATATCCGCTACAGACAATAATGAACTTACAGTATGATTCAGCCTAAAAATCTCACTAGACTCGCCGATCTATTTCTTGCAATCTCCAAGATCTACTGGATGATACGACAAAGTAATATAATGAACAAGCACCCCCAAAAAAGTGATATGACTTGGGTATATATAGTACAAGGTTAAGTATGAGCCATTTAAAACTCTTGAAAAACTCGAATTAGGGTTTTGCACATAATACCGTCGCTCGAGCGCTAGACTAGCCACAAGCGAGTGACAAGTGTGTCGCTGATGTGAGAGCTTGACGACATGCTAGCAACGATGTTTCTGTTTTCTCTGCTCGAGCATCAGATGAGCGATAGGCTAGCAAAATTCAAGCGACTCTTTCTTCCTTATTCCAAACTCGAACCTAAGATACTTAGTTCGACTATACAACATTTCAATTGACTCCTTAACTTTTACAACTTTTTATATTAGTCATTATGTCTAAAGAATTGCTAATACAATAAAAATCCTAACATCTCTAATAGATTATGTTTGAACGTTCTTAAAAATGCTCTTCTTCGTTGTTCTCAGGGTCGGTTCTGCCTTGAGGCAGAAGAGGCGCTCGCCTCAGGCCCAAAAATTTCGGGGGCCCAAAATTTTTTTAATTTTTATTTTTTTTTAATTTTTAAAACCCGTAAAAGGGAAAGGAATGAACACAAGGGCTTCTTTTCCTCTCCACCCAGGCCAACGAACGACGACAGTCGACTCTCCACTCTCCTTTCCAGTTACCACCGGCGAAAGATAGGAAGAGAGTAGAGGATAATAGGCAGGTTAAAGAAAAAGGAGTGGTGGAGGAGGAAAAGGAAGTTGCGGTGGTGCCACCGCTCACAGAGGCGGAGGTAGATGAGTTTTTTGCCATTCTAAAGAGGATGAGCGTTGCCATCAGGTACTTTGAGAATACCTCTGCTTGGAATAATTCATCTCACAGTAATGACTAGGACCAGAAGGTAACGGGCCAACGGCATCAGAGGAAGAAGTTAACAACCTTAAGGTTGGTGAAAAGAAAGTGGAAAATGGCGGTTTAGATTTAAACACTATTCCAGAAATAGAAGCATACGATCCGGAGATTCGCTTTGTGCTTGAACTTGCCACTGACTCTGAATTGTATGAGCTTGAGAAATTTTATTTATCTTGATATGGTTATCTTTGTTGTGTATATTGTGTGTTCAATGTTTGCAACTATCTTTTAGCTTCTACTAATGTACTTAAGCTGCTTCAAGGACTAAGAGACTGATGTGTTGCATAACTTGCATTGACCCGTGAGCACCATAGTGCACTAGAAATGTGGGAGGCTAGAATTGTTTAACTCAGTAATGTGTAATTTATTTGGTTTGATGAAACCTGTATGAAGATGAGATCCTCAATCGTCGAACTACTTGGAGTCTTCCACGTCTCTTTCTTGAGGAAACCATTGTTCTGGCTAGTTCAACAATCACTTAAGGTCCTTCATACCTGTTCCTAATATCAATGCGTATATATTCGAGGAAACTATCCTAGCCCCTAGGGTTGTCAATGCTATGATTTCATATACTTACATGTTGCTGGGTAAAATGGTGGTGGCTTTTTTGCAATTCTACAAGATGTTTGTATGCTAGCAATGGTATTTTTCTCAGTTGGATTAGTCACAGGACTTATGCGATGGCTAGTGTTTGTTAGGGCAAACTGGTTAGTGGTTACATAAGTAACTTTGCTCTAATCTCCCTGCAGTCATAGTGCAGTTTTAGTGTGCTTTCTCCTGGTTTTTTGAGATTAGTCATTGTGGTTGTCTGCTGTTGAGGGCTCATTTTTTACCGAATTAGTTAACTCTTGCGAACGGTGTTATTCTTGGTGGATTTGGGTGCGAAGATACGAGGAAAGTGGAGAGGAGGAAAGTGAAAAGGGGGAAGTGTTAGGAAACTATTTGCAAGAGATGACCTCTCCCCCACGCCATAACAATCCATAGACACGCGCTAAAAAGGAGAAGAAAGAAAAGAAATGAGAATCCCCCATAAAAGGAGTATTAATATTAGATTTTATCTCTCTTATGGCTTTCATCAATGACAAATGATTGAAAGCATTCTAATTGGACCTCAGATAGGTTAATAATATATGCCTTAAGAATAAATGGTTCATGCACATATTCTATATTATCAATTTCTGTTCATCTTTTTTGTTTTTGTTTTCAATTGCTTGTGTTATTTGGTAATTTTGCAAATATGGGATGAAGAAAAGTCTGTAATTTGATTAAGGAGATTTGTTTCTGTCTTCTTTTGATTTTAAGATAATTGAGGTACTGTAGATGAGTTTTAGTTGGTTAGTAGGGTCATGACCAATCCTTTACCAAAAATATGAAAAGAAGTACTTTCCCAGTTAATAACATTTGATTTCACGTACTTCTGTAGAATGTTGGCTTGTGGCTGGAAGAGATAAATCTTGGGAGCTAATGAGAATGAGAAAAATCCCATTTTCCAACTATATTTTTGAGAATCTTTAGCGCTTATTATTCTGTAACCCATCAAAGATTCCATTTAATAATTATAAAAATAAGTTATTTACAGTTTTTTTGAACCATCCCATGCCCCCTCCCCCCTTTTCCTCTGCTCCGGCATCAAATTCGAGGCTTAAACTTGATACCGATTTCTAGTTTTTGTTTAAATTTATCTATTTTGGGGATGTTTTGAAGTTTCATAGGTTTTTTTATCCAAAAAGTTTAGAGTCTTCTTGTAATTTCAATGTGATTAATCAGACCTTATTCATTGTAATTTATTTCAGGCTTGTGAGCTATGACGACGGAATTTTCAAAGGTCTATTCCATAATTTTTGTGAAATTCTACTTCTCAGGTAAGTAATGGCTTGTCCTATCTTGTTATTGAAGAGATTGAAAATGTTTGAAACTTTGTCGACTTATATAATTGTGGCTTGGTCGGCTTATATAATTGTGGCCTGGTCGGCATATATGATTGATTATTGTAGAATCAACAATTGTACCGGCGCACGTAGACGTAGTAACTATATTGAAAAATTTGCATTTACATTGATTTGAGGCCTAGGGGCTTAATTTCTGGACTTCGCCTCAGGCCCCAACAAACACAGAACCGACTCTGGTTGTTCTTGACCACATATTTTTCTCATTTCACTCGTTGCTTTCAACTATTGCCTCAAAACGTTTTACTTTTTATCTTTCTCCGTTGGTTGGAGTTTGACTTCTGACCTAGAACTTGTACGGCGAGTAACAACCCTTTTTAAATTATACAACAATTTATTAAAATAATATAGGAAAAGCATAAAAAATCATAAAGATTGAGAAATTGTGTTTCAAGCAGAGTCAATTTTGGAGACTTTACATCCTTAGCAATGGGGTTCTAGTAGGGAAGACAACGAGATGGGGATGTCAATATTGTTCTCGTCTGGCTGAGGAATTTCACTTGCTAACCCCCACCCCTCGAGGCGATTTAGTGGCAAGGTGGGACGAGGATGCCACCTCCTCGTTCACAACTCCATTCGGTTTTTTTTTTTTTTTTTTAATGTGACATGGTGGTGGTTAGATTGACTTGCACTATAAGTCTCTATTTGATAAATTTATTTATTTATTTTAATTTTTATATAAGAATTGAGACAATTTTTTTTTTTAAATTTTCTAAATATATATTTTCATAAATTGAAAAATATAATCAAGTTCAAGTAAAAAATTATTAAATTTAAAATTGAAGTAAACATCAGTTTTAGAAGTGAAGTATGTTTTTATTGCAATTAATCTTAAAAGAGCTGATCCGTCGCAATGAAAGGATCAAACGATTCAAATCAGATGTAATAGTTCAGCAGCACAACTTATGAAGATTGACCCGATTTATTATTAAATCAGTTTTTTTGATCTAGATATTTATCTGATTTTATTTTTTTGGGGACAAGTCAACCTTTAGACGGTAAATTTTTTCTTGTATTGTCCTCTTAATTGTCAAACACGGCTTTTTAAACTCCCAATTTTCCTACTATTGTCTTTACATTTAAAACTAATTTTGACGTGTAATTTACATAATTTTATTTTATATTTTTAATTTTGGATTTGGGCCTAATTTTTTTTAAAACCATAGGACCAAACTTTAAAAAAAAAAAAAAAAAAAAAAGGGAACACCACACAAACCCTACATATAAGAATCACTTTTCAAAATTAACAAACTTGTTAAATTATTTCAAAAATCAGGTGGTAAATAATTTATTAAATAATAAAATATAATATAATATACATTAATTTTTTCTACTTTATGCTACCTCATCCATCATATCTTATCACTCCACTACACCACCTTCCCTCCACCTCTTCATTGGCTCCGGCAACGATGACAGCTCCGACGACGGCGACCGCTCCGGCAGTAGCTCCGACGATGGCGACGGCGAGTTTCCGGCGAGTTTTTTTTTTTTTTTTTTTTTTTTTTAACCAATGACCCGTTTGACCATGATCGATTAATTGATTTATGCCAAGAAAAATTAATGATATGAGACAACTTATTAAATTAATTGATTACAAGTCATTGTATGATAATAAATCATCAAGTTAATTTACTACAACTTATTTATTAGTCATGAGACACAAATTGTATGTCACAATTACAAATTTATTCATAATCGCATATTTGTATTCAGTGTGACTAACTGTGACCAAATTTGCATTTAGTGTGACTGTCTGTGACCAATTCAATCAAGTCACAATCGGTCACAATTAGCACAAAATTGGTCACAAAGCAGTCACAACTAACACATATTTGAGCAAGACGGAAATCGCTAAAAGACCTTTATATAGGCGTTACAAGAAACCCTAAAAACAGAAAATATCAAAAACGAGCCAAAAATAGCGAAAAATCAAAACAAATTATACTAAAAATAACAATTTAAAGGCTTAAATGAAGTAATTTGGCTAAAATCCCGAGATCTCGGGCCCGAGTCCAATTTTTCGAGCCGTTTCCAATCAGCCTACCAAATTTCAGCCCATTCCGACGTCGTCACAATAAATTACCAAAATGCCCATGGCATGGGCTGGGCTGGACTTGTCCTACATTCACCAGCATAACCTCTAATGCACCACCACCACCACATTCAACTCAAATCCACGACCATAAATACTACCATCACTGATCTGTATTATGTGTGACTAATTGTGACCAAATTCATCTTCGATGTGACTAACTGTGACCAAATTTGTATTCAGTGTGTCTGTCTGTGACCAGATCAATCTTAAGTCACAACCAACACAAAATTGGTCACAAATAGTCACAACAAACACATATTTGGTCACATAGGGTCACCACAAACAAACATACATACACCGCATACAAATATCGCAATCCACCACCACCACCACCGCCACTGACACATTTAACTCTAATGCACCACACCATTGCAACAGCCCAAACCACCGTTGCCAGAACCACCAACACCACCTCCCATCCACCAGATCGTCTCGAATACCGTAGCACCACCACGACCACCAGATCCCCCACCACCTGTAGCACCACCATTACAACTTATACCATCACCGTAAACCACCAGCGCAGCGCCAGTAGCCAGATCCATCACCAGATCCAACATAATCACCACTACCCAAACACCACCACAGCGCCCATCCACCAGATCGTGGCGGTGCAGATCCCAACCACAGCACAAAAATAACCACCACCGTACGCACGCACGCACACCCAACCATCTCGCCGCAACCGCACCCATAGCAACACAGCAGACCACCACACCACTCAAATTTTAAAAAAAAAAAAAACAACGGATCTGGATCGCGTGGTGGCACACTACGCAAAGCTGCCCCATCCGTGAGAAAAAGTACCGCGATGCCGCCGCGAGAAACGACGACTATGCCTCCGATGAAGCGCTTCAACGCCGGAGTGCCATCGGAGTGGAAGAGAGAAAAGAAGTGAGAGAGAGAGAGGCGAGATAAGGTGAGGGTAGATAGAGAGAGGGTAAAGAAATGTTAAACGATTAATTTGATTTTGAAATATAATTATTAATATTAAAATTTTTAATTAGCACCTGATTTATGAAATTAATCTTTCATACACTTGTTTTTGAAATGTAATCTTAAAAAGAAGGGATCTAGGTAATTTTCCAAAAAAAAAAAAGGCTAGTGCACTAACCTTAACCTTTCTTCTTCCTCTTATACTTCTCGCCTGCAATTCAGAATTCAAGATTCCTCCAACTCCTGACGACGGCTATATATATAACTCTGACGGATTCAGCACGAGCGCTCATGCACCCTCGCCAGGTACTGGATTCGTGATTGTAGATACATATGTATTGTCACTTATTTTTTATTGTGATTGATCATCCCTTACCACGTATTAATGTACTTTGCATTGTGGCTGAACAACGAAATTGTCAAACCGTAAAATCGAACCGAAATCGTTTTTCTAGAATCGATGGTTTGATTCTACGTGGATCCGTCAAAGTTTTGATTTTGAATCGAACCAGACCTCTTCGAAATGGTTTTATTTATATTTCAATTTTTGCAAACTGTTTCAAACCATCAAACCGCTTATTAAAAAAAAAAATTGTGAAAAAAAATTAGTTTAAATTTTATTTATACCAATTAAAACTTAAAACATTTTAGTAAAAAGATATATCCATATTAGACATAATTCAATTAAACTCAATTCGACAATTATACATATTAATTAATTAAATAAATCATATTCAAATATCAATCAGTCATCACAACTTTGAATGAATACCCTCAAATTGGGTAAAGTATTGAACAACTGTTGGTAAACCATATTTATCGATCTTCCATTACAATTGAGCAGACAATTAAATCTAAATTTTAATTCAGACTTGGACATTTCATTTTCTTCTACTAATAATTTCCCCAAAATTTGCCTAAATTCAAGTCATCATCCAAATTCTTTTATTCTTTTTGATAATTTTTCCTACATTTTTATTTATTTTCTTTTATTAATTATTTTATATCATTTAACTATAATCAATAATTTCATGTACTATTTTTTTTATATTTATGAAGAGAATGAATCGTGTATTACAATTGCAAATGGATACCATTAGTATCGACTGAGAGTTTAAAATATTTATATTATATTGTTGCATTATAATGATTATAATTATATAACTTTAATTGTTAATTTTTTTAATAACACAATACGTTTTAACGTGAAATTTAGACGGGTAGTTATGATTTAACTTATTTGATATATATTAATTTTTTTCATTGTTAAACTGTGGTTTTAAATTGAACCAAACCGGAAAAAAATTGGTTTGGTTTGGTTTAGAAATTGAAATGGTTTAATTTTGTTTGAAAAAAATTTGAAATCGCTTTAAATAAAAGTTTGAAAATTTGTCACAAATCACCCAAATCAAACTGTATCCACCTCTACTTTGCATACAACATTACAATTGGATTTGGAAATTGCATTATTTCAAGTAACACAATTCAAAAATAGAAGATGTTTTCGCGAATGAAGGACTCCGCATCCATTTTAGAGAGTAATGACTACCTAAACAAGCTTATTTCTATTGTAAGATAAACAAACACTAGAAATCTAATGTAAATCCATAAAATTAAAACATAATTCAATGTCCAAATTCTTGTGCACTAACACATTCGCTTTCGAATTTTCATAAAGGGGAAAAAGAAAAAGAAAAAGAAAGAATGAAAATCTAAATATGGCAATGTTGATATCGATGTTTTTATTACATCCGCACAATCATATTTCAATCTACCATTAAAAAAAAAAAAATTTAAAAAAAAAAATTAGACATCCAATCTTAGAAAAACACAAAACCTCCACAATCTAATAATGGTTACCTTAACACGTCGTTTTCAGACAATTTATTTCCAAGATCTTTGTCGAGAAAAAAATGAAAGAAAATCTAAAGTACGATTTACGTAATGGTTGGTTCTTAACCATTACATAAAAATAAAAAATAAAAGAGCTCACTTTGACTACTAAAAATTACTAAAATAATTAGTTATAAGACTTTGTGTATTTAAATATTAGAAAAGAAAACAAATTTCTAGTTTTGCAGCCGAAAGTATAAAACAAAATAATCAACCCTATAAGAATTGTATACCAAATATTCGCTCATAGATATGCATAAAATAAATGATAATGCAGTCCATAATTTCCAACCTTTTATATAGTGTGGAATTGATGATGTCCTTCGTGGTGCTGGTTTTGCTTGCGCTTTGGTTTCTTTGTGTTGTGTTGGGACCTGAATCTGGTGATGCGGCTCTTCTTCGGTGATTTCTGGGGCATGGGTGCTCGTGCGTGGCGGTCGAGGTCCAAGCCGGGGGTTGTACGGCCGGCCTCCTCGGTGGAGGTTGTGGTTTTTTGTGCGCGAGCAGGGTCCTCGTGTCGTCGAGGTTTCGCGATGCTAGTGCCGTTGGGGTCTTCTTGCCGGGCTTGTGCTCTTGTGTGTTTGTGTTTTGTGTTGTAGTTTAGGTTGTTTTTTCTGTTGTTGTTGGCTTTTGGACTTGGTGTCCATGACAATTGCGTGACTCTATGTTCTAGAGTGCTCGCTTTCTCCTGTGAGAGGTTTGGAAGTTTAGATAATGTCTACACACTTTGTTTGCGGGGGTGCTCTAGTGCAGTTTGCGTAGTTTGGTTAGTAGTTGAGTTTTCCTGTATTGATTAGTTACAGTTGTAACTTCGTTGTTATGAATGAATTTTTTCATTCAAAAAAAAAAAAAAAATTCACTAACGGGGTCGGGGTGGATATGGGGTCCTAATGGTGTGGATGGAATTAAGGCAGATGGGATGAAATTGATTTTTTTTTTTTTTTTTTTTTTTTTTCCTTCTTCTCTCTCTCTCTCTCTCTCTCTCTCTAAGGTAGATGGGATGAAATTGAATTTTTTTTCCTTCTTATCTCTCTCTCTCTCTCTCATTTTTTTATTTTATTTTTAATATTTAGTTCATAATAGTCATTTTTAAAGAAGTTTGAATTTTTAATGATCAAAGTAACGTTTTTGTCACGTAAGGATTCAATCTTACAAAGTTGAAAAGGTTGCGGAATTGACTTTTACTTTTAAAGATTGGGAGCCAATTTCAAACTAGTAAGAGATTGGGAAGCCGATCCTAATTTTCCCAAATAAATAATCCAACATTTATGGTTATATATATATATATCCTACAAAGATTTTTAACAAATGAATTTGACAAAGAATATCATCCTTTAGTATATATTAATTAAGAGTTTTGCTACATGACCCGTATGAATGACATTTTAGTTGACATACCATACACATGGGAGATAATATTTTTAAATTCAAGCAAGATCCATGCGTGGATGTGAGGGCGAGATCAACTAAGGTGTCATCCATGTGGACAAAGTAGCATAATTCGTTAATTTAAGGGTTCAAATTTTTTTTCTTAAAACATAAAAAAAATTAGAAATTAGTCCCACTCTACCCAAATACCCCTTACCTCCACCCACCAATATCTCGTGCCATCTTCCGCTCTCAAATACCCTTTACCTCTACCCACCAACATTTCGTGCCATCTACCTCTCTCTCTCTCTAGCTTAGTTTTTTGACAAATGAACCCTCTTGTTTTTCCTCCATACTTTTCCTTGAATAAATGAAGAATTTTGTATTGTTAAAAAAAAATTCCAAAAATTGTGTAACCATATAATTATTGTTTTTTTGTACTGTAAATTATAAATCATAATTATCTCATGGTTCACAAATCTTTAATTCTTGATGCACCGATCTAATATCGGTTTTGTGAAACTTTGATTGACATATTAAAGGAATCATATTGAGCTCTAATTCCGTTCGATCAAACTTGCTTTCCAAAGCCTCAATAGCACCTACTTCAAGAATTTTATTCTATTTTCTCCCCATCTCTGATACTGCGTATGTATAGTGAAAGGGGACGAGGATGTGGTAGGAAGATTTAGGCGGGATGGGGATAAGGGTATTTGGGTGGGGCCAATTTCTGATGACTTTAGACAAGAAATTTGCGTGGCTGCATTGGGACATTTTTTTTCTGATTCTGCGTCGGGCCAATTTCTGATACTGACATGAGGGGCCTGCACCCAATAAAAAAATGCGTGGCCCTCATTGTTATGAGGAGGTGTGTACACACGGGCTCTTTTGACAAATGAATAGGAGCAAATTATATAATTTCTTTCATAAATTTATAGGATAATTGCAATAAATGTTTCAAATCTTTGAAATACTAATAGACTTTTTTTTTTTCTAATTTTTGATTTGTTATAGACGTCACTGCTAACATTTTCAAACATTGTTGCTAATGTTCTTTTGAATAGTTTTCATCTACAATTTCATTAATTGATCAAAATTTTAACTTTGACCAAATTATAATCAATTTTAATGAGAGCAAAATGAAACTTTCATATTACCACGTTAGAAACCAAAATAATAATAATAAAAATTCTTCTTCCCAACCCAACCCAACCCAATCCAACCCAACCCAATCTCCAATCTGAATCAATAATCCTTGAATCACAAAGAACACAAGATTTTTCACAAAGGAGTCAATCACAATGATTGAGTAGCCAAGAGAAAGTTTAGCAAGAAGAAGTACAATTTTGAATTTTCACGAAGAAAATGAAAGAGAGGTTGATGCTTTTCTATTCCTACTTGCTATTACGTTTTCTGTTTTAATGGTAGAGACAAAGTGTTTCTTTTGTGGGCCTATAAGAATCCTTATTACTGTGTAAAAGCCCAGCTGGAAATAGTACGCCCCATTAATTAATCCAACCCACCGAACATCTGAATGTGAACAAGTTTTTGGGAATTTGGACATGGGTTTGTAAGTTTGTGTATTTTCTTGGAATCTAGGGACATGGGTTTCTTCATTTGGTTTGAATTTTGATATACTGTGATTACTTTTGGTATATGGTGCTTTTTTTCTCTGGTCGGGGAGGAGTGCTGGGGCGGGGCCAGAAGAATGTAACCGTTGGTGGTGGTAGTTGGGGTGGATTTGGGAAGAAGGTACAACTTTTCCTTTTTTTATTCTTTTGTTTAATGTGGTAAATATGAAAGTATTATTGAAATATGTGGTCAAAGTTAAAATTTTGGTCAATTGATGGAATTGTTGATGAAAACCATCCAAAAGGACTTTATCTACAACATTTGAAAATGTTAGTGTAACGATTGCAACAAATCAAATGTTTGAGAAAAGTCTTCTAATATTTCCATTTTTTTTTTTTTTTTTTACAGTTATTCATAAACTTGTATAGGTACTTTATATATACAGAGAGGGGGAGATGACATGGCAGATCTTGGTGGGCGGAGGTTATTTGTCAAAAAAATTTGTAGGAGAAACGCTCCCCATATATACATGATATTTTAAACATCGTGTGACATAACACACTATAATATGTTGTGAAAGATAATGGTTGGTTTTAAAACTAATTACACAATTTATTGTAGTGTGTCACCTAAGCATGATGCTTAGTATAAATTAAGTATCGATACTTATGAGACCAAATGTGTGTTGTTATGAAAATCGAACCATGCTAGATTACCACTTTGGTTGACCCCTTGGATGACCTCGACCTTACCACTCTCCTCACATGGGGGGGCAAAAATATTAAATTTAATGAGGTGGGACCCGGCCCCATGTGAGGAGAGTGGTGGGGTCGAGGTCATCCAAGGGGTCAATCAAAGTGATTAAATGGTTTTTCCCAAACAAGAATGAATTCTACCATTCAATGCAATAGTATTCTTGACTGAATGGTACTGGTACGTAAGGCACGTGCTTACTCGATAAATCATAGTAGGGGTATATATAAATACAAGGCCATTTCCACTACCCTCATCAAATTACATTTTCTTATATTTTTCTCTTGAAAGAGCTTTTTTTGTAACTCCCATTTCTGAAGATGGAAACTGATGCTCGACCGTTGCCTGCCACCAAAGTATGTGTCACCGGAGCTTCTGGCTTCATCGGCTCTTGGCTCGTCATGAGACTTCTTGAACGTGGTTATATTGTTCGTGCTACTGTTCGTGATCCTGGTATAACTTCAATATTTTCTTTGTTTACTATCGTGACGACAAGAAAGAAATTATGTTGGGTAGCATTCGACAACACGCCTCGAGACAATAAAATTAAATCTCAACTTCTATTATTGTCCAGAACATACCGCATACCTAACAAGACATTAGTGTAAAATTTTATCTCACGCCGCTTTGAATGAAAATGATGTAGAGACGAAGCAGAAAGTAAAACACTTACTGGAATTGCCGAAAGCGGATAGAAGCCTAACACTGTGGAAGGCGGACATGACAGTAGAAGGAAGTTTTGACGAAGCAGTCCATGGCTGTGAAGGAGTATTTCACGTGGCCACACCTATGGACTTTGAGTCCAAGGACCCTGAGGTATTTGGTAACACATTTACTATTAAATCAATGAAAAATTAAACAACAAAGATTATGATCAAACTGAATAATGAACTAGGTTGAGCTCATGCTTCGTTGTTGAACTAGGCCAACACAAGACCCAAAATTTGCTAATCCATGGTACAGAAGTTGAAGTAAAAAAGAAACAAATTGATTTATGTATGTCACAAAATTTTGTAAAATATGATAACCTGATTTCTGAAACATTTTCACTAAGTTTCTTATTTTTGAAAGTGATACATTTGTAGATACGTATTTTTCCTTATAATATATGACATAATGATAACCTAAATAATACGTTTGAAGTAGAAAATTTATCTTCTACACTTTTGCTGCCTAACTAAATAATTTGTTTTATATGCCAGAATGAAGTGATCAAGCCTACAATTGAGGGGTTCTTGAACTTAATAAGATCATGTGCTAAAGCAAAAACTGTTAAGAGAGTAGTGTTCACTTCCTCAGCTGGGACTGTAAACGTTGAACAACACCAAAAATCAGTCTATGATGAAACCGACTACAGTGACATGGATTTCATATATTCCAAGAAAATGACTGGATGGGTTAGTGTTTTTATTTTTAGCATCTTTATTTAACTTACATAAAGAAAAATAATCTAATTATTTTTCTGCAGATGTATTTTGTTTCTAAAATTATGGCAGAGAAAGCTGCTTGGGAAGCAGCTAAACTGAACAATATTGGTTTCATTAGCATTATACCAACATTAGTAGTTGGTCCATTCATCACTCGAACCTTCCCACCAAGCCTAATAACTGCACTTTCGCCAATCACTGGTATATTAATTCATATATATATATATATATATATATATATATATATTTTCCGTAATTTACTAAGAGCATAATTGATCTCCTATCCATGGTGAGTAGGAGTTATCTTGCCCATCGCTAACATGGCTCTACAATTTTTGACCATTAAACGTTGAATTGTCAAAAATTGTAGGCTTGATGTAGCAATTGGGCATGTTTTATCCCACCACCATTGGTACGAGATTATATCTCTTACTGAGAGATCCCAGTTTTCATAATCACGATTTATGTTGATCTTTTCCCTTAGGGAATGAATCACACTACTCAATCATCGCGCAATGTCAATATGTGCATTTGGACGATCTATGCGACGCTCATATATTCTTGTATGAATATCCTACTGCTGAGGGAAGATACATTTGCTCTTCTCATGATGCAACCATTTATGATTTGGCAAAAATGATTCAGGACAAATGGCCCGAATATGACGTCCCTACTGAGTAAAACTCTATCATATTTCACTTTAAACAGTTGTTTTAAACATATTATTAAAACTTGAGGTTCCATAATAAAAGGTCAAATTTATTAGTCTAGGTTTCCATTTTTATTCGATGAGAGATTTTTATCCCTAAAACATACAATTCTGAAGTTGCTAATGAATGAGTAAACAGGTTTGAAGGAATCGATAAAGACAAAGCAGTAGTGAGTTTCTCCTCGAAGAAGCTAGTAGAAATGGGTTTTAGTTTCAAGTACACCTGGGAAGACATGTACAGAGGAGCCATTGAAACATGCAGAGAGAAGCGATTGCTGCCATATTCCACTAAAAAGCAAGCCAATGGAGAAAAATTTCTGGACTCGGAGAAATTTCATGTCCATGATCAAGAGGAGTTGTCTGTAATTGGACAAGTGAATTGCGTGCTTTCAAACATTTTAGAGATTCATACTAATTGAATGGTGTAGAATAGTATTAATAAAAATAAATAAATAAATAAATAAAAATCTGCCTTTCGCACTTCTCTATGTCTCATCGTGTTGTTGGGTGCAGACTAGTTGTGGTTTAATTTTCTGAATGTGGTTTTTAATAAATGCAATGAATAACAATTGATTTTTCTCTCTTTCAATCCGATCGATTTCAAGAGCTTCAAATCAACTCCAATTATGTTCCAATTTCATTGCTTCACTTTAATTTCCAACAACTACATCCAAATTGAGGTTTGACTTACAATTAATTATATTTACACAAAATTAAGTAGATATCCATTCAATTAACTATAAATAATTCGGTAAAGAAGCCATAAATAAGTGCATAATCTGCAATTATCGTAACAATGCTTTGAAAAGCAAAAGTGATCACTAAAGCATCATTTGGCAGAATAGTCATCTTTCTACCTGTGGCTAAAGGAAAAAGGGTAATATATAATCATGTAAAAAATAACAAATAAAAATAAAACTAAATAAGTTTTTCAACGACATGTTGCCAAAACAATTTCCTTTTACGGTAACATACACTTGCCATAACTAGGGGCGGAGCCCAATGAAGCCCAGTGCGAGCATTTGTCTGCACTGAACTTCTGGGCCCAACCCCAAAGGCCCAATTTTTTTAAATATAATTTGAAGGGAAAATTTTATAAGTAAGAGTATAACTTTGGCACATTTCAATAATAAGAAAATAAGTTTCAAATTTTAAAAATTAGATTTTTATTAAATTTTATTTATAATTTAATTAATTAAATATATTAAGGTCACATATTTATATAATTTGATCACAGATTCACAATTTAATTAGTTGCATATTATTTTCGGTCACAAATCAGATATTTTAAATGTCAAAAATTACTTTACGATCACAATTCAAAAAATTTATAGGTCACAATTTATTCATCGATCACAGATTCACAATTTAATTAGTCACATATTATTTTTCGGTCAAAAATCAATTTTTTAAATGTCACAAATTTTTTTACGGTCACAATTCAAAAATTTTAAAGGTCACAATTTTTTTCTTGTTTCACAGGTGAAAATTTATAAGCCACAGTTTCTTTATTAGTCACAGATCACGAACATTACAAGTCACAACTTATAATTTTTATAAATTATCAAAACATTGGTCACAAATTAACAAATTTTTAGGTCACACGTTATTTCTTAATGACAGTTCATCTTTTTCATGAGTCATTTATTGTTTACTGGTCACAGATTAATCAATTTAATGGTCACAGTCAACCCAAAAATTTGTGACGACCAGCAACGCTAGTGACCACCATCTCATTACCACCTAAACCACCACCACAACCGCCTAAACTACCACCACTGAATATTGACAGCACTACTGCAAGACTGTCACCACCATCGTCGCTCCACGCCAACCATGCCCCACAAAAAAAATAAAAATTTAACACCTACAGCAAACATCACTACCACCGCAGCCACCGCCACGGCGCCACCGTCGTCGTCACCACCACCACACCCATTCCAAGCATTATCATCGTGCAACCCCTATGCACTCAACCATACCCACATCACACAACACTGCAACCACAACAAACACACTCACACCAACGACAAACACCGCACCACCACTGCACCCAACCACTGCACCCACATCACACACTCACAACCGCGACCAACCATACCGTCATCGCATACACCACTGCGATAACCACGACCAACCAACACAACTGCGATAGCCACGACCTCAACCATCACCAAACCTTCACCGCATACACTACAATCTCGCGACGGAGCAGAGGAGAGGGCAGGAGAGGAGTGGAGAGAGAGAGGATGGAGCTTGACCCAATTGAACTGGACATATTGAAATCGTCGACCCAAACTAGACCTATTCTTTCCACTTGAGACGTCGTAGCGAGCTATGGTTTTCGACGGCGGTGACGACTGCTTCTTCTGGCCGGCGATTTACACCGACAATCGTTTGCGGCAGTGAGAGGGAGAGTTGATGTTGCAGAGAGAGAGAGAGAGAGAGAGAGAGGGGTGAGACGAGAGTGAAGAGGGTAGTAAGAGAATTAATTTAGGGTTTGATTCTTAATTAATTAATAAAACATCTGATTTTTGAATAATGAAACATCCCATCTGATTTTAGAACTCTCAATACTTAAAGTAGAGTTTTTGTATAATTTTCACTAATTTTAATGTTTTTCCAGCCCACCAAAAAGTAAAGCCAAATATCCTCCTTCTTAACCCAATCAATACACCCATAACCCATTTCTAAAATCTAATACAAACCCAATACCCATTTCCTATAGTGAGACATAAATTAGATACAAATCCCCAACCCTAACCCTAGATCACCGTTTGAAGTAAGTTTTTTTTTATCCCGTTCGCTTTCACTTCTCGCGCCCGTTGCTTTTTATTTTTTTTAAGTTCCAGTGATTTGTTTGAATTGTTATCTTTTCGAGAAAAAGAATCAGATTTTAATGTTAAAGTATTGGAAAAATGTGAGAGTTTAAGTGGACGAGGACTTAATCAAGAAACGACCATTCAACGTTCTGGTGATACACAATGAGTTTCACATTATAATTCTTTGATCATCTTACTTGCCGTGTTTTCTTCTGTTAGTAATGTACTTGCAATGATTGTTGAAGATGAATCTTGTTCTTGTGATCAAAGATCTGATGCAACAAATTTATTGGACAGACATTTGATTTTGCATTTAATTTACAGTTGATGAGAAGTGTCTTGGGATGTTAAATGAACTGTCAAATGCATTGCAAATGAAATATCAAGATATTGTGAACGCAATGCAATTGGTGAAATTGTATATTGTGAGTAGAGGGGCTTCTTTTAATTGTGGCTTCCTTTAATTGGTAGAGGAATGCTTTAGGGTTACGGGTTATGGTTTCTTGGTCACACAGGCGGGTACAATCTTATTTTTACTGTGTCTAAGTCCCAAAATTGTAACATGTCCATTCTTAGTGCCATGGTTGCGGTTTGGGAACGCTAGAAAGGAAGTTATGTATTTTTTCTAAGTCTTCTATAAATCTCTTACGTTCGATATTGTTTGGTTCGATACTTTATATAACAGTGGTATTAGAGCCACTCGATTTGCTATATTAAGAAAAATTGAACATTGTTCTGGTAATAAACAACCGATCTTGAGAATATTAGGGGTTGTAAACTCTATATCTGGTAAATCTGAAATGTATTTGAGATTCTTCTTGGTGAAAAATATTCCACAAGTTCTTGTTGCTGCAATAACAACCATCATGTTCCTCCACCATCGACTCCATTCATGGTCATGATGCTCATGGCCATGCATCTTCACTTGTGACCAACTCTCAATCAAGCTCCGTCAATATCCTCCGTTCTTTGTGTTGCCATTCTCGCCTCCTGAAACTCAAGTGTCCCCCTTCTTTAGTCTCCGATCAAACCACCACCCATTATCGATGCCGCCCATCAATAATACTTGAAGATAAATATTAATTTAAAAAAATTAGCAAGTCCACAAATTTGCCCAAGTTAATGCCATATCCCTTTGTGGAATAAGATCAAATGAATATTGAGTAATAAATGCACCATATGTTATTATGTATTATCTATCTCAGTTGCTAGATCAAATCCTTTTTTCACTATAGGCAAGTTCAACTCAAATCCACTTTGAAAAGCTATTACAATTTGGATATTTATGAAGCTCCCAATGTCACAACATCTAAATTTTTCAATGGTTTGACCCCTGAAATCATGCGTCATGACATTCTTGTTACCAATCTTTAGATAATGCTTACTGATTGGCCAACCGATGGGACATATCCTTCTATGTTTGTCACGCATGTAATATGCTAGGTCTCCAACCTAGTGCTGACAGTTATTTCCTAAGTTTGATTGTGTTACTCCTCATCATAAGGAAGAAAATGAGATTTTTATTGTTGAGCCTATTGAATATTTTGATTACAAGAATGCGTTTCAATGTAATTGACCACTACACAGCTGAGGATTTACCTATAGTGTTTCCACCTATGTTAAACATTCTACATGTCCTTGACCTCGTACCAAAATTGATATCGTCTCCTACTTTATGTGACTTTCATGTTGATTTTAATTTTTCATGTTACCTCAATTGAGTGATACTCCCCGAACGTTTTTATCTAAAACTATTGTTTGCTTGCATTCTTTTCCTATCGAAATTCAAAGTTTGTTACAAATTTCGTCATATTGTTTTAGCTCCGACCTCTATTGCACATTTTCCTAATTTTCATCCTGAGATAAAACTCAAACTTTATTTGAATAATGACATTTTTAAGTTTGTTTTGGACTTATAGTTTAGGAACGGATGCTCGGTGATTTTTATGAATTGTTATGTGTTTCTTTGGTACAATTTTGAAACACATAAAAAGAATGTTGTTAGATCACCCAACCGTAGAGAAATGATGGAAACCCCTAATAAATGATTATTTTTCATGTTTATTGATTTCAAAATAAACAACCAAAAAATCTAAAATACTAATTATGAATCACAACTGATAATTATGGATATTAATGCAGATAATTGCGAAGATACTGGGGACATATTTCTTGATATTTGTTGATTGTGCCGCTGTGGTGGTGAACGCTAACAAGGATAAGGTGGTGACACTCGAGAGAATTTCAATAGTGTGGGGTTTAGTGGTGATGGTTATGGTTTACTCAGATATATATCTTGTGCACATTTTGGATTTGAATGAGATTTTTATGTTGTTGTTTGAGATTTGGGTCGGCGTTGATGGCGATTGCGCTGGTGGCGGTTAGTTGTGGTCGATGGTAACTGAAATTTTTTATTTTTGGTTTTAATGAAGGGATGGGATAGGGGTTTGGAAAAGATGAACAATTTATTTATTTAATTATAGAAAATATAAATTTATTATTTTACCCTTCATATAATTGATTAAGTTGAGTCAAAGTTTTAAAATTTTGGATTGACTAACTAATTAATGGAAGGATTCTATCCATTGTCATCTGATTGCAGTTGAAGTGAAAGGTTTGAGATTGTAAATGTAAAAATAAAAGGTCTGGGTATAGTATGTAGTAAATTAAAGGTTTTGGGACCCCGCTACAATTTTCCCAAAAATTTAAGTGGAAAAGTCAACATCAAATTGCTTTATCATATTCCAACGCTTATCTTTCATTTTCTATATATTAAACATTTTTGTATTTGATGTATAATGGTTTAGCAAGTGGTTAGAGAAAGAATATTATAATTGCACCGATCCAACAAATTCATTTATTTTACATTTTTTCGCATGTATTTATTATTTACCTCATTTTTAATTAATATAAATATATTTTCTAAATATCAATCACAAATAAATTAAGTCCTTGTTTGGTCTTTATTAAATTATCAAATTAAAGTCAATAATTAACTTTAACTACCCATTTTATAGGATCCACAACTTTTCAATGACACATTTCATCAATTTCTATCAAAATATACTAAAAATTTCATTTTAATCTACAACAAATAGGGGCTAAGTATGTTTTCAAAAATTGAAGAAATGAGGCATTGCAATTTATTAAATTCAGTAATTATAAAGTACAAAAAAAGGAGTGATTGGCAATCCTCATTGACAATAAAAATTTCAAGCCACATTTTTCAAGGATTAATCTATTGGTACAATTAATATGTATATTTTGGATGACATCCTATTCAGTGTAAAAATCGAGACCATTGATTTACATAAATGTTGGAGAAATCAATGACAAAATTTATTGCAACATTATGGAATGTCATTCAAAATGTCAATCAGGATGTAAGTTTAGCAAAGTTGCTCTTATCAATCAGCATGTCTGCCAACAAAGTTAAAGACTTAAAAAGTCATAATTTTGCTGTTTGACAGGAAAATTGTTTAGACTGAGTCAATTCAAGTTTCTATTGGTTCAAATTCATGTATTACAATATTCACCACTCGTTATTGAAAGGCAGAATTCTAGTTGGAGTTCCAAATCTTTCAAATTATTGTATATTATACCCAAACTTTTTATTTTTGCAATTAGGATCCCAAACATTTCATCTCTATTACAGTTGGAGAACATGTGGACGAAATTCATTCATTTGATCATCAGTTGACCAAAAGTTAATGGATTGACCTAACGAGATTTTTTATTTTTATTTTTATTATTTTATATGGGATAATTTGGTTCGATCGTTGACTTTTGGTCAACTAACAATCAAATGGATGAATTTCATCCATTGTCCTCCAACTGCACTCGAGATGAAAGGTTTGAAATTCCAATTGCAAAAATAAAAGATTCAGGTATAGTCTGCAATAATTTAAAAGATTTTGGGACCCCGACTACAATATTTCCTTATTGAATTTTGTATTGATCTTCCATTTGCAATATTTAATTCTTTTTGGCCTTTAATGCGATGTCACTAGCTTGTCACTAGTGTGGAAGGAAAATATTTTACAATTTCCCATAGTTGGCCGGTGATTCAAGAAAGAATAAAATAATTAGAAAGTAACTTGGTTCCACATAAATGAAACTATTTTAAGATTTTCCATAATTATCATGTTGAATCAATATTCCCATCTGTACACCAAGTTGCATAGAATAGCTGCAATACACATAGAAGTGCTTTTGTTGTAAGAAATCAATTGAAGAAGAGATGACTGACGCTACGGTGACATTTATACAAGAAAACCTCAAGGAGTTGATTGCTTCCAATAGAAAGCAGATTACTGAAGTGAATGATAAAGTGAACTCTCTGAGCAATGATCTCGAATTTTTCAAAGGCTTCATCCAGGATGCCACAGAAAAGCCTATAGAGGATGAAACCAGGGGCGGAGCTACATGGAGGCCAGGGTAGGCACTGGCCTCACCTGAGAGGCTGGGACTTCTTGCAGCTGCTGAAGAGGCCAACCTGGATTTTGAAGAGGCTTCACCTGGGACTTCAGTTTGAAGAGGCCTCACCTGGGATGAAGCGCAGAGATGTCTTTTTATTTTTTTATTTTGCAGCTGTAATTAGCAAGAAGACTCGAACTTGAACTCCTCTTCATCATGCTTGGAGATTCAGGCGGCGGTGCAGCCGCTGTTAAGGGTAATGAAAATGGTGGTGAAGTTGGGCTTGGCAGCGGTGGTTTTGGGGAGGAAGATAAGTTGGGAATTGACGAAGGTGAGAGGAGTTACGGCGTCGTTGGCGGTGGCAGAAACCGGTGGCTGAGGCAAGAAACACTGGCCCTTTTGAAAATTCAATCTGATATGGACGCTGCTTTTAGGGACTCAAGTCTCAAGGGTCCATTATGGGAAGAAGTTTCGAGGTAATAATTATGAATATATTCCAAAAATGAACATCGAACTCGGGATTGGTGCTCGATCCTCGGCTAGGTATAGGCATACAAGATATGGTCGAAGATCTGTGCACATAAATTTTTGGACCTCATTACATTCAACTACGACTTCAAATTAATCTTCTTAAGTTTGTTGTAAAAGGCATTTCTGGATCATAATTTCATTGAATTATTGTGCCCGCACTGGACAAAATCTTTGGCTCCGCCCCTGGATGAAACCATGAAAGTATTGGAGCAAGAAATAAGATATGCAGTATTCGAAGCAGAGGATATTGTGGATCAATATGTTATTGAGGCAGCTCAGTACGAATCTAGTAGTATGTTTAAAAAAATAAAGCATCCATTGGATCATCCCAAAAAGCTTTTTAGATTTGGCGCAAAAGATTGAGCCCATGAAGGCGATGGTGAATATGATATATGAGAAGAAGAAGTTTGGCGATGGGGCGACAAAAAACCCAAGGTAGAATATATACTCATTTACTCTTGTTAGTGTGTATTACTAGTTTTGCTTTATCGAAGACTTGATTCTAAGTCAGCCCAATGTTCATGTTGGTTTTGATTGGTATAATACTAATTCGGAAGAATTCGATTTTGTACATAGTTTTAGATAAGTTTAGAGAAAATAGGTGTAACAATGTCCAAGTTTCTAAAATGAGCAATTACATCATTAAGGTTTCATTTTAGTAATGCTTAAATTCGTAGTGGATCATCTTCCTATGGTTAAGGGATTCTACTTCTCTCGTGATTGTCGATGGTTTCTCAAGTCACATTTAATTTAATTTGTGTTTTAGTGATCCATCGATGCATTGCTTTAACCAAGTCGATTCTAATAACTATGTGCTCAAGAGTAGAGAGTAATGCTGCTAATTTCCAATTAATTTATAGACAAGGATACGTGTATTTTCTTGCTATTCATCTCGTTTTTTAGAGCTCGAGTTTCTAACATCTATTTCATTTATATATTGGCACACCATTTCCGATATGACTATCATTACCATATTATAGGCACCCATCGTAGAGGAAGACCAGGTGGTGGGCTTTGACGACCAGGCAAAGAAAATTATCGATCTTCTTATTAGAGAATCTGAAGAACTAGAAGTTGTATCTATAGTTGGTATGCCGGGTATTGGTAAGACAACACTAGCTAAAATGATATTTTGTGATCCTACAATAGAATTCGAATTTTACAGACGTGCATGGGTTTATGTTTCTCAAGATTGTAATAGAAAGGAAGTTTTCCTTGCAATTCTGGATCAAATCACCAAGGTCACTGATGATATGCGTAACATGACCGAAGAAAATTTAGCTCAAAAGCTTCGTGAATCTTTGGAGAAAGACAAGTATTTGATTGTTGTGGATGATGTATGGACTACAAATGATTGGGATAATCTCCAAGTTGCTTTTCCTGAGAACAGAAAGAAAAGTAGAATATTATTGACTAGTCGTGACAAGAAGGTGGGCAGGACTGTCAACTGCAAATTAGAACACCACGATTTGCGTTTTCTAGATGTTGATGAGAGTTGGAAGTTACTTCAAAGGAAAGCACTTGGCTTGGAGGAATGCCCACGGGAGTTGATAAAACTTGGAAAGCAAATAGCTGCTGAAGGTCATGGACTACCACTCGCGCTAGTGGTGATCGGAGGAATTCTACTAGAACAAGGTACTCAGAGTCATCTCTGGGAAGATGTTTCCAAAAATGTGAAGAAATATATGGATGAAATGGATTGTGGGAAGACAATGGACAATTTTATATCATGGAGTTTTAATCACCTACATTATCACTTGAAAACGTGTTTTATCTACTTTGGGATGCTTCCCGAAGACTATCGTATCTCGGCATGGAAACTAATTCGCTTGTGGATTGCCGAAGGATTCCTACAACAAATGGGGGGGATAAACTTGGAGAAAACTGTAGAGGACTATCTAGAAGATCTTGTCAACAGGAATTTAGTCATGGTTGAAAAATGGAGGTCAAGTGGCAAAATTAAAACGTGCTATGTTCATGACATGATACATGAGTTTTCGCCAATTTGAACAGTTGTTGAGTAAATATGGTGTCCAACACCGAGTGGCGACACCATATCATCCACAAACCAGCGGTCACGTTGAAGTTTCTAATCGGCAGCTGAAAAGGATACTTGAGGTCACAGTGAGTTCTTCAAGGAAAAACTGGTCCAAGAAGCTAGATGATGCCTTGTGGGCGTACATAACAACATTCAAAACACCTATAGGCATGTCACCTTACCGCCTTATTTTTGGGAAAGCGTGCCACTTGCCAGTGGAATTGGAGTATCGTGCATATTGGGCTCTCGACAGTTAAACCTGCATTTGCAAGCAGCAGGTAAAATGTGGATGCTCCAACTCAATGAAATGGATGAATTTTGGTTGGGGGCACATGAGAATGCAAAACTCTATAAGGAGCGAACGAAAAAGTTTCATGACATGCATACTCAGAAGAGAGAGTTTGAAGTGGGGCATAAAGTGTTGCTTTTCAATTCTAGACTCAAGCTATTTCCGGGAAAATTGAGATCGTGGTGGTCTGGTCCTTATACTATCACAAAAGTATCTCCATACGGGGCTACTGAGATTTCTCATGACACCAAAAGCACTTTCACAATCAATGGACAGAGGTTGAAACACGATTGGAGTGTTGATTTCTCCAAAGAGAAGTCTACCATTGATCTTACACCACCGGAGTTGAACTAATACGGTATAGTCGAGTTATAGACTATAAACTAGCGCCTTGTTGGGAGGCAACCCAATATTTCTTCCCTTTTATTTATTATGCCTTATGCATTAATTTAGGATGTTTTTCATAATTTTTTGCACTTTCAGTAGTTTTAGGTCATCTATCACCTAGGTAGTTCACAAAAGTCGATGCATGATCCACACTAGTTTTAAATAGGCTACGCACGTATCCCAAGGCATAAAAATCAAGTTTGAGAGATTTGAGGTCAACATCACACATTTCGAGGCAAAACAAGTTTTTTCGACAAATATCTGGGCCAACAAGTGATTTTATGGTTCAAAAGGGTTTTGAATATGTTTTTATCGGGTACTTGGGCTTCCCGTAGTTTAAAATGTGTTTTGATAAATTTTGGGGACGTTGAGTGGTCGAGTGGATTTATTGGCAAAAAGTTGGAATTTTGAGTAAAATGGTCGAAAACAAGTTTTTAACGAGTTGAGTAATTTTTAAAAAATTTCTATGTTGCATCCACTTATTACACTCATTTTAACTTGTTATGCACGAAAATCGAGGTTTTAGGTGTCGGGATGCTCGAATAGAGTAAAATTTTGAAAATACACAGAACAGCCTCTTCTGGTAGTCTATGCAGCCGCATAGACTACCATCTATGCGACCGCATAGGATTCGTCAGGGCCTCACTTGGCCCTAACAATCTCTTCTATGCGGCCGCATAGAAGATACCTAAAAAAGAATTTAGTTTTTAACCCACAAACCTGACACTCCACACACCCACACCTCAGCATTTCTCGCACATGACTGCTCTCCTCTCGGCACTTCACGCACGTATCACCATTTTCTCAAACACTCAACTCATCTATCAAGCACACAAGGTTGATTACACATGCAACACTCTCATCTCACCCCCACACACGGTTACATATACACATTCATCTTCTTCAAGTTTCTCGCGGTAAGTTTGGCTTTCCCTTTTTCTTGTTGAGGTTCGATCGTTAAAATTGATGGAGTATGGGATCGGTATATTGTCGGGTGTTGCTATGTGTGGTCGGTTTAGTTCCTTTTTTATGCGAAATTTGGCCTTGATTCACTACCACATTCTTTAGAAACGTGGACGAAATTTCTATGCATACCAAGTGTTTGATGAATTGCCTACATGACGTATTTGGTGCATTTTAGGATTTTGTGCATTGGGGACTCCTCCTACACATATTGTGGCATATTTTGTATGATTTTTTATGACCAATTCAATCATCAGTCAAAAACACCCAACATGGGACATATAGGCACATACATGACTAGGACACCACACCTCACGTCACCAACTTCGCCTATTATTTTCCCTATTCAAACGAAGTCCAAGTGACCTACATTTTTTATATGTGCTAGTTTAGAGTGACTACTTTCATATGCCCGGAAGATGCTCGGGAAAATTATTACTTTTCTCGACGGTCTTCGGGGTCGAACATCCTATGTCACACATTCCTCAATTTGAAAAAGTTGGCATTTTGACTTCACTTTTGGTTTGTGCATGATCCTTCATGCTTTCTTATCCATGGTCACTTGTCATGTCACATTTTCTCAGTCGGGTCTATGTCATGTCAGCTAATGTCTAGAAATCACACTTTCACGTCACTCATATCACCTACTTCCCCCTCATTTTCCCAACTCAAATGAAGTCCGACTGCTCTTAATTTTTGATATTTGGTAAAGCACATTGCATACTTTCATATGCCTGAAGGATGCTCAGGAAAATTTCGATTTTTCTCGGTGGTGTCCGGGGGTGAACATGCCCAGTCGAACATGCACTATTTTCAAAAATTGTCAATTTTAAGTCATTTTGGGTTGTCCACCACATGTTGTAGGTTGAAATATGCATGAATTGAAGAAAGCTTGGGGGGATTTGGGATTTCATGTGCCACTTAATATGCTTTCAATGATATTTTTCATTTGTTTTCTTTCAGATGCCATCGAAAAGAACATCAAAGGAAAATGACAAAGTTGCATCTGATTCGGGTACTGCCCTATCTCGAGATCTCGAGGGAGACTTCCCGAGGTTCTTGACCACGGTCGCTTCGACTCGACATTCCGACATTATCAGCAGATAGGCTCTGCTTGGGGAGCAACCAGTACGACTTGATGACTTCCCGGGGTTTGAGATTGTCACGTTGATTGACATTTGTGGTTGGCAGAAGGTAGTTGAGTGACAACACCTAGTATATGGTGGATTGGTAAGAGTTTTATGCTAATTTTAATATCGAGATCGACACGCCTGGTTTTGTTCATCTGCACCAGACATGGGTTCGGGGTGAGTGGATCATGTTTTCCCCTGAGGTTATACATGAGTACTATCAGCTTACATGGGGTAAATCACCCCCATCCCTGGAGCTTCTTCGTGAAATGAGGTCATTGAGGTTTTACTGGGGTGAGAGAATGCGTGGCCACTGCAAACTGCCGATTGGCATCAGATTGAGCTCACGCGTTCCATTGGGATTATATGGCTCTTCATGTGTCATAACATCAAGCCCACCTCACATTTCCCTACATTCACCTATTCCACAGCTGGTTTCCTATATCATTTGGTAGGAGGACATAAGATTGATCTTGTCACCCTCATCTATAATCAGATTCATATGCTTGGAGTGTGGGGCGACAGACACAGTGCATTGATTTTCCCCAGTCTTATCAGTGGTATTTGTAAGGCTACTGGTGTTCCCATCCCATCTGGGGAGGTTCCTGAGAAATCGAGCGCTCCCATCCGACATCTCACTTTAGAGGCTCAAGACAGAGCCCGAGCATGCCATCAGGAGAAGTTGGCCTAGAGAGCCCGACGACAGCAGCCGGCTGCCCCAGACTAAGAGGGGGCGATGTTGAGATGCCACAGGCACCACTCACACCTTTTGAGGGTGAGGCTTAGTTATTAAGATAGATGTTCGCTACTCTGACGATCACGGACCGAGACGTATACGATATTCGACAGGATCTTAGGACCCTACGCACCGACATGTAGGAGGTGCGACATGCTGTGCAAATTACACAGACTTTTACTTCGACTGCTAGCAGCAGCACTTCCGCTATCTATAGAGCAATCAACAGTGTAAGTGGTCATCTTAGTTTGTATACCGGCCGAGTGGATAGTATCCAGTTGCAGACCGGGGAGATGTGGGATCATCTCGGCAGTCTCGAGACGGATGTGAAGGGACAATCCACTTTGTTATAGGAGCAGTCTACACTGATTCAAGGACAATCCACTTTGCTTCAGGAGTAGTCGGAGATGATGCGGCCCTTGCTCGCCTACCTCCAACACTGGACGATACCACTGCCAGGCCCAACTTGTTTCCGCCATTTTTACCGTCACCTCCATTTTGATCAGAGGAGTTCCTACCCCCAATATTTTATTTTTGTATAAGCATTGTCAAATTCTGTTATTTTCAAACTTCCACTTGCACATTGGGACAATGTATAAGTTTGGGACGGAGGTCAAATTTGTATAACTGAAGTGGTAAACTTGGCATTCGCATTACTTTCATTATCCATCGATGTTCGTAAGTGTTTTTTTTTGTCTATTGTGTGTTTATTGTTTTCTGTGTGTTATTTTAAAAAATCGTTTTTGCTTATTTCAGTACTTGTTTTTGTGTTGTTTGTGTGCTTGTATGGGTTTAATGGTCTTGCCGGCAATGATGTGATTAGTGAAATTATTATGAGCTATGAATAGTGAATATTATGCATGTTAGATTGATCAATACTGGTTTATGTGTAAACTTGACAATTTTTGCGCACGGTACTCATGATGGGCATATTAAGATAGAGATGGGGTTCACGAACTATAGAAGAGTTAAAAATGATAGGTTGAACCGAAAAGTCCTCTATTGTACTTATCAAACATCCATTTTTGTAGTAGTTTGGTGATGGTTTAGTTATTGCTGGAGAACATTGAAAAAGAGTGAAAATACATATTCTCGAGCCTTTATAACTTGAGTAAGTAAGCCTGCAAGGGTGATTGAAACCTGGTGCCCTAAAATCAACTGATTTGGAAATCATCGGCATAAAGTTCGATACATGGGTTATATAGAAAGCAAATGAGATATGTTAAAAGAAAGAAAATGAAGTGAGAAAAGAGCCCCATGACATTTAGTTGATGAAATTATATCTTTGATACAAGACAAGTAACTTAGTTTAGTCTTAGAGGTTGAACCAATCAAAGAAATAAGAGAATCTCTGCTTGTTGAACTGTGAACTTGTGATTACGAGATTGATCTGATTTTGCACTGTTGAAACTATTCACTATGTTGATTACTGAATTCTAATCCTGAGACACGACAAGTCATTGAACCATGTTTTGTGTCGAGTTAAGTCACCATCTTGTTTAAAAACAAACAATAGTTCATGTTTGGGGGGTTTGATGAGTGCGTTTTACACACTTATTTAGACCACAAAATAAGGCTAATTGTGAACGTATATATTGAAATATGGCTTAATTCGGTACAATTTGTACTTGTAGGACTACATTAATGGATATAACGAAAAGTAAGTGAAAATGAGCGAAAAAAGACCAAAACAAAAGAAAATAAAAGTTCAGGGACCTGAGTACAATTATTCAAAAGTTGACCCAAAGAGTAAATCGAGAATCGAAGAGAGTCAAGTCCAAATTGAGTGATGATATGAAGCATAGAAGAAAGAAGAAAGTTGAAAGGAGTTTAAGAATGAAGGAATGGAATTCAGGGACCAAAATGCGAAAATTTCCAAAATACATTACACTATGTTGTAGCATAGTGTAAACATATGCTACCGCATAGGTTTGTCCAGCGAGTATATTTTCCAAATCCTCCATAACTATGCTACCGCATAAAATTACACTATGCTGCCGAATAGTACAAATTCGGCATGAAAATTTTGGTTTCCTTATTTGATTCAACCACCTATGAAAACACGTCTTGGACCCCTTTTTAACCCTAATAACGACCAGAAATGGGGGTGATGCATTATTCTATTACTTGGAACGTATTGGAGAGCAAGAAGAAGGTGAAGAACGAAAAGATTGATTCCAATATTAAAGATTTCACTTCAAGATTTGATAGGGTGATATCTTCTCTTATTTGCTTTCTTTCTTTTCTTAGGTTTATCATGTTAAACTAGATTTTATAGTGTTACGTGAACGATGAACCATGTAATGTGATATTTTAATTCCTAGTTTATATTTTTGACATTAAAACGCGTTTTTAGATTGATGAATGATTTATATACATTGGATTTTATCCATAATTATTGTGCACATGATTATGTAATTGTTGTGGTTTATTTCATCCATTCGAAAGAGGAGAAATAGATTAAATAGGGTATAAATCATCATAGGGTCCGATAGGAGATAGAGATATATCGTTATACTTTACGTAAATATCTAAGTGTTCATAAAACTCCATACATTTTTGTATATTTGCTCCTGTCATAGAAATATAGTCGGTGTCGTATATGAAAATAAGTTCAAGCTTAATCGAAAGAGAGTTTTGAATAAAATAAGAACATTGATTCGTCATAATTCAAACGTGTTGTCAAAATGTAGAACTAGGGTTGAAATAGATCATTACATGGGGATTCGCGAACCTAGTACGCCTTTTATTTCATTATTATAACACTTTGCATTTAGTTATATAATCGCACGTAGTTAACTTTGCATTTAACTAGATAATTCATTCACTTTTGCACAAGTAGCTTACTTAGTTTAGTTGCAATTTAGTTACAAACACTTAAACACGTATTCTGTTTCGATTAAGGTCGAATTAGGTAGAATTAAGCTATTAAAAATGATACTTGGATTTAAAAATCCACGTTATTACTTGAAACAAACCGTATACTTGCGGTACTATAAGTCGAACACATTTTCGCGTGTCAAAAAGCATACAAATCGATCGTGTACTCTTGGCATTGATCATTTTAAGTCCTTAATTGATTTTTATATGATTATAAAATATTTAATCATATTTTTCAAAAGTTAATACATTTTTTTATTTCATTGTATAATAATTTAGGTTTGTTGCACTCGACCTATCAGATAAAAACCTCGATTTCGAGACTCATCTTATCTCAAAAGGTTTGAGAGAGATTATAAAAGAAGGAAAGAAAGAATTTGTGTATATTATGCAAAAGCACTTTTCTTTCTTCTTCATCTCTGTAATGTGTTAAAAATCGAGAATCTCTCCATGAAGGATCCACATGTTCTTTGGAGAAATTTGATTGAAAATTTTGACCATCATAGGATCCTTATTCTCCCCAAAACCCACTATAAATGGATGCATCTTCGCTTGTAGGACTTTAAACTATTAGTAAGTACAATTATAAGTTGTTCAAAATTTGCTCAAAATTTATCTCTGTCTAGAGAAAAATCACTAATAAAGATATGTTGAAAAATAATTCTCCACTTTTCATGCCTCGAAGGTGCTACTACAACGAGAATATTGTGAGTGGAGTTTTAATTACTCAGATCATTTATGAAATGTATGCTTGTAACTGAAGAAAGTAAATAATTGTTAATGAAAAACTGTGCGTTCTATCCAACTGGTTCTATAATATTGCATTTAGCAAATGGTGTTGCAGGCCTAAAGCGAATGCAGCATCAAGACTTGGACATAGGGGTGTCAGTGAGTCGGATCGAGCCGGCTCGTAAGTCCAAATCGAAGGCTCGGGCTCGGTGAAGCGAACTTTTTACGAGCCCGAGCCGAGCCGAACAAAAGCTTGTCGGTGAAAAATAAGCTCGGCTCGGACTTTCGGCTTGAGCTTTTACGGGCCGAGCCGAGCGGGCCCCTTTTTTCCTTCTTCATACCAATTTTTTTATTTTTTAAAAAATATTTTTGAGCTCGCGGGCCGACTCGGGCTCGGCCCGTTTCCCCTGAAAGAGGTTCGACTCGAGCTTTGGCCTGTTCTACCGAGCCGCGAGCCGAGCTTAGCTCGGGGCTTTTTAAGGGCCGAGCCCAGACGAGCCGAACCCACGAGTCTTTTTGTCACCACTGCTTGGACATGTGCTTGAGCACGAGCATGGCATGGAACTAGATGAAATGATGGAAACTCTCACCTTAAGGCAAAAGTTTTAAAATGCAAAAAGTAAAGGAAAATAACTCGTCCAAAAAGCAATACGAAGACAATTGTTATACATGTGAATTAATGAAATGGCATTGGTTACGTATCTATCTTGCAATAAAGAATTTTATGAATTTCTACCAAAAATCAATCAAGGAAAAGAAATTGGAGACAAACTTTATTGATTTTGACGGGTCAGTGGATATGTGATAAAGTGTAGAAAGATTTGGAGTTTATGGTAAAATGGGATCGGCGTAAGCAAAACAAATAAATTTTCGATTTTTGGAGAATTTTTTGGGTTATCCCTTTTTGGCGAATTTTTAGTCAAATTCGATTGGAAACGAATTTTGAGCAAATTCCTTCGTTTAGGCTCCTTTTTTTTTTTTTTTTTTTTTTACCCGTTTTTGGTAAGTTTTGTTTTGGCAATATCTCACTCAAATAAATTCGGATTTAAATTTCGTTTGTTGGATGACGATACTAAGATTAAGATAATCAATTTTAGTTGTTATCTCGAATTTTTCTATTTTTGGAAAAATATTGTTTTTTATTATTTTTATTTATTCCTTCCGAATTTTCGTAGGTTTTTGCTATAAAAAGTGTTGAAAGCTCTTTGGGGCCTCATTGCTTGATTGAAATAAATTTTTCGTGAATTATTTTCACCTTTGTGAGATTTATTCATCTTTCCTATAATCTTCCGCTATGTAAATATGACTCACTAAATGTCTACTTTTTTACTGATCTAATTGACAATATTGATCACTTGATTGATAACGGTATGTTGGAAAAATTAGATTAATTTATAAAATTATTTAGTAATTCCTTTTGATTTAGTTGTTTGATTTGTAATGGTTTCTTTTGTTTTAAGTTTGAGACTGTAGTTTCCATTTTTGAAAGTATTTCAATGTTAATTGAAGCTTTATTCAGTGTCGATTTTTCTAAATTCTAAATTCCAAATGTAAAATGTTATTTCTCTAATTATATTTATAAAATGAATTTGGATTTCCAAAATGTCTGTTTAGCCAAAAATGCAGCTACTCAATACAATTCTTCAAGACAAAATTTACTTTTGGAAATTAACATTAATAGTAAATCATGCTAATAATCGAAGACTCCAAAAGAGTTAATATAATCTTACTAAATAATATAAAATTTATATAAATGATGCATTTTTCCAGCAAATATGGAAGAAATTTTCTTAATTTTAAATATAATGCCCACCATGTGGACAACTTCATTATTTTATGAGTTTTAATCGATACTTCTGCTAGATTGTCACATGTATGCATCCTTTCAACTAGAAATGTAACATTTGATAAACCACTTGCTCAAATCAAATTCAATTCCCTGAATACTCAATCAAGATTATTTCAATCAATAATGCTGGTGAATTTAGGTCCCCAAGCATTAGGTGATGTTGTATGTTAATTAGAATTGTCATTGAAATTCAATTGTTAATGTTTATTAAAAAAAATGACTTAGCGGAGTCGTTTATCAAACTTCTTCATTCGAGCTAGACTCTTATTATGAAAACAAAACTTCCAATTTCTGTTTAAGGTCATACTAATGTGTTGCATAGCTGGATCATACAAAAACCAACTACTTATCATCTATAATCACTTTTATAGTTTGCTTTGGTTAATAACCTAAATTTCTCACATATGAGTTGTGTTTTCCAGTCACAATTTCATCCAACAACGGACCAAAATGGGTTTCCAATGAAAACTTGGAATTTATGTTGATTATGATTAATCATTCATTATTACTACATTAAACGTTTAACGAGTAACTTATTTACTGAACGTTTTGCATATTATAATCTTTATGAAATGACTTTTTCAACTTTGGGTGTGCCAAAACTAATCCTAGCTATCAATGTACAATTTCTTAGAATGAAATAACTTTATATCAGTTTAATCCCGCGACTATCGATTGAAAATATCATTCACTTACAAAGATTTGTAAATCAATTACTTTAAGTATTTGTTGATACAAGGAAGGTGACAAAATCATAATACTAGTAGATAGCACACTTATAGGAGCAATCCCAACTTGGATACAATTAGTCTGAAAAGTGCTATTTGGAACTTAATTAACCTTAATTTTAAGCAATTCAAAATTAACCGAATTGTCAATGAAAGTATTAATGGAGCATTCAATAAAAATTCATAAATTTGGAAAGTTAAATTTGACATTTGAAAAGTTTGGAGACTAAATTACAAACTTTCAAAACTTGCACCGGGTCAATTATAAATGACTCTAAAATGAAGCTTCATTCCAAAGATTAGAAGTTGAATAACTAAAATTACATTAAAAAAAAAAAAAAAAAAGAGTCCAATTGAAAAAGGAATTATTTTCTATTTTTTTTTCTCAAACTCTTTTTAGAAACCAAATTGAACAAGAATTTTAACTAAATTTTATTCTATAAATACATGTCTATGTGAACAAATGGAAGGAGATTTAAGTCGTTTTTTCAACAATGTCAAATTGATGCATCGTTTGCTGGTGTTTTAGTACAGTGGCAATAAGGCATGATTGAGCATGAAGACATTTTCCTTGAAAGAGGATACACAGTTGGAGTAAATGTCCTGATTTTATGCTGCTCAACCAATTTGGGTCCGCATCACTCATAAAGTACTGTTAGATTGAGTATGGAGCCATTATTCTTAAAATTGCTTTTGTACTTCTTCGTGCTCTGCAGGCGAACACTTCTACCCGTGTTGAATTTCTACGTCTGATCAGACCATTGGAGGACTGGACTCGCATCAGAAAGATCTTACTGCGAATAATGCAGAGAATCAGTTAGACACTAGATGTTTATCCTTGTTGAAAGCTTACCAAATTCTGGGGGAAAAAGAAGCGTACAAAGACTCTTTATATCTGAATATGTTTAGAAAGATCAGGATATAACAACAGAAGACGAGGATTTCAACAAAGATTTTATTACGATTGTTGTCACCATAAAACAACAATGATTTTCTGGTAAAGTCATTGAATCTTGACAGATTTTATTTTATTTTTTTATTACAGAGAATATGACTAAATTTAATTGATTTTTCATGCTTATACAAAACACTATTTTTAGATTCTAGATCTCGGCCCCTGTTTGACCTGTGTATTTGAGAAAAATATTACATTTTTACTGTTGATGTGATAGAAATTATGTGGTAGAAAAATAAAAAAAAAAAGTTATTGATGTGATGAAATATATTATTTTCATTAAAAAATGTGTGATTGAACATGAGTAGAAGAATGAGAATGAAAAAAATAATATGGTTCAAACAGGGACTCAGTAAACTGAAACTGTTCTTGACTATTCTCCACTTAAACATAATTTAATACTCCAACATTGTATTTCAAGACATCGAGAAATATTCGGGAATATATTTCTAGAATTGGTTTGATTCTATTTCTGTCATTTGCTGTTTGAAGAATGCCAGGATCTCAAAGAGTTCACGTTCCTTTTTGCGTGGTTGGGGGTGAGTTTTCCCTCTCTCTAAGGGTGCGTTTGATTGCTCATATTTTTCATGAAAAAAGTGTTTTTTTTTTCCCACCCAAATTCCTACTTTTGTGCTGTTTGACGAAAAATATTTTTCTACTTTTGGTCACGTAACCATATTTTCCTCAAAATTAAGGAAAATATTTTCTTTAGATGGAGTGGGATTTGATTTTCAAGGGAATTCACATTCCTTTTTGCGTGGTTGGGGGTGAGGATTCCCTTCCTCTAATTTCATTTTGATGCCAAAACAAAAACAATGAGTGGCAGATCAACAATGATTACAAATAAGAACACAAATGGTCATCAATTTCAATGGTCAATTGTCATCCAGATTAAATGTAACTCTGTAGGACAAAAGAGAACGAATGTTGCCATAATATCTTATGAGAATATACATTCAGTTTTCATCTCGAAGCCAGGTCAGGTAAACATGTCGAATAAATCCTACAGCAAATCCTATAGCACCCAGAACAACAACAATTCTAACCCACAGATATGATATAAATGCCTTTAGTACAAAAGCTTTCCATGAACAGAACCATAAAATGGAGAAAATATATCCCAGTATAGCTCCCACGACTACTTGGCTGGCTGTATGAAGCTGCTGAGAAACCCGTAGCCATGACTGCCAACAAAAACTCCCAAAAATCAAAAAACATTTGATTTTAATGAATGTTAATAAAAAATGATAGAGAATATGTTCCCAGACTATAATTACTTTCAATTACTCCCAATACTACCTTAAAATAAGGAAAAGCAGATGATGACAGGTGAACAAAATGACAGTAAATAAACTTCTCATAGAGCAAGATATGTTACTATTGTTGAAGGGCCTTAAGTTAAAACCAAAGAGCTGAGGGTGAAAGAATAGCAAGTCTTAGCAAATGTAAGTAATCTAATTGATAAGAATCGAATCAGACTTTTGAGTTGTGTTTCTAATTTTTCTCAATGATCAAAATTGCTTATTACTTAATTAACTTTCTTCATCACATGCCATTGCAAATCTTGGTACAGATAGGCCCAGCATGGGCCACCTCAAAACCAGGCCATGGCAGTTTACATATCTAGGTAGAGGGAATGGAAGTGCTCTCTGAAGTCTTGGAAGTGTTATAATTTCTCCAGAGTTCCGAAGTCATTAATGAAAATTTTAGATGTTATTCCACTCAACTCAACACTACTTCCATCCACTTGCCTTTCAGTTTTAGCGCATAAAGCTAGCAGCTACATATGAAGTCCCAATAAAAACCCCAACTTAAAAAATCTCGGGTGTGTCCCTGGTGCACATAGAAATCATAATGCTAGCATGTTGATACAAAGGTACTGTGATAATTCATCCTTTAGGCACCACAACTATGTGAAATACCCCAGAATTCAGTATAACTGTCGTATACTTACAAAATAACACCCAAGTATAAACAGAAGCCCATTCAGAGTTGTTGTAAGTCCATTTATCCCATACCACTCTGCCACTGCAGTTAAGAATACAAGAATGAGGCCATCATATATCAGGAATCGAAAGATTGCACGAGGAATAACATTTCATCTCATGAATGAAAGAATGATATAGAAAATTGAGCAGCAGTATTTAAAATTTAAAACAACTAGAGTCACATTTATTATAAGTTGATGGAATGCAAACCATTTTACATGACTATATAAAGGCAGATTCTTCAAAGTACATGATGGGGGCGGGAAGCTGCTGAGTGCCGGGTATTTAACCAACTTACTTTTTCGTACAATGCTAACTCATAATCCATAAGCATAAAAGAAAACTAAACAGTTTTGAGATATTCCAATGGCATAAACATGTTATGACTACATATTACAAGGTTAAAGGATTATCATGGTAGGAACTATCATGAAGTCACTGAAATTTCTGAGAAACCTGTACTACAGAATAAAGTATGTCTAAAGTTGACATGAACAATTGATGACAGCCAATATTTGCGAGATATATCTCATCATCTTTCTATACGTAAAAGTATAATCAAAATAAAAAATGGTTGGAAAGATTTACTTGACAGATTGACAAATGCAACTGCATAGAAGATGGATTGTGCATGTGAGGATGGCATTCCTGGGTCTGATCTTAAGGTAGAAATTGGTCTTTCTTGCTTTAGTATTTTCTTCAATGTGATTGAGAGTATAGCATTAAGCACAGAACCCATGAGGGCCCACAATGATTCAGCATCATGCCTCCACAGAACAATTGCACCAAAAAGAACTGCCACAAGCCATTTACTCTGCATGAAGGGCAATACATGGATGAATTTAAGGAAAGAATGTGAACTACAATAATGGAATGAAAAGCATCCACAATTCCAAAGGCAAGGAAATGTGTGTTCTTGGGGTATCCATTTGGAACTAAAGGTTACAAGTTAATAGACTTGGAAACCAACAAGATTTTTCTATCAAGAGATGTGGTATTCCATGAGGACATATTCCCTTACAAAAAATCAAGTGCCAATGCTGATGATGATCTGTCAACTACCTTTCACAAGTTACCAAACCCTGCAGACTTAGCCTTTCCTCAACCAAGCCAAATTGATCTAATTTATGGTACTGATTACAATTTTCAATCACGAGTGGAGCCAGCACAAAACTCTAGTCAGAACATAGAACCTCTAGAAATAAATCAGCCCTCTGATGAAGCTGAAACATCACCTAATCTCCCAAGAAATTCGCATATGCCTCAAAGATCTGATAGAAACAAAAAGGCACCAGCTTACCTTCAGAATTTTATTTGCCAACAAGCATCCTCACTCACTCATTCAGAAGAGTCTTACAAGCAGAAAGGTACTCTGATTTCAGGTGGGGCATTTCCATTATGTTCAACACTTTCGTATCACAGGATATCTAATAAACACACAGCCTTTCTCTCATCCATGCTCTCACAACCAGAACCTGTTACCTACCAAGAAGCTGTCAAACATCCTGAATGGTGTAAAGCAATGCAAGCTGAAATAGATGCTCTTGAGTTAAACGGGACCTGGACTATGACAAGTCTGTCACCTGGAAAGGAACCTATAGGGTGTCAATAGGTTTATAAAGTAAAGTTCAATGCTGATGGAACCATTGAAAGATATAAAACAAGGCTAGTGGCAAAGGGGTACACCTAGCTAGAAGGGATTGATTATCATGAGACCTTCTCACCAATGGCGAAATTGATAACAGTGAGAACGCTACTTGCAATAGCAGCAGTGAAAGGTTGGTACTTGCACCAATTTGACGTGAATAATACCTTTTTGCACAGAGACTTGGAGGAGGAAGTATATATGCAAGTTCCCCCCGGTTATTGTGTTGGTGGAACCTCAAAAGTTTGCAAACTTAATAAGAGTTTGTATGGTTTAAAGCAAGCATCTAGGCAATAGTATTCAAAATTGTCTATCTTCATCATTGGCCAGGGATTTAATCAATCCAAAGCAGATTATAGTTTGTTCACAAGAAGCACAAGTGATTCATTCGCAGCTATATTAGTGTATGTGGATGACATAATGATAGCAGGACATAATGTGAAGGTTATCAATTCACTTAAAGCCATACTTGATGATAAGTTCAAAGTTAAAGATTTGGGAAACTTGAGGTACTTCCTTGGTATAGAAGTAGCTCGATCAGCAAAGGGAATTCAAATTTGCCAAAGGAAATATGCGTTGGATATTTTGGCAGATTTTGGAACCATTGGAGCTACCCCAACTAAGATACCACTTGATCAAAATATAAAGCTGTCAAGAGATGAAGGAGAAATTCTCCCTGACCCTATAATGTACACAAAGCTGATAGGAAGATTGCTCTATTTAACAATTATCAGACCTGATATCTCCTATTCGGTCCATTTGTTAAGTCAATATATGCAGACACCTAGAATGCCACACCTGAATGCAGCACATAAGGTACTTAGATATGTCAAGCGATCACCAGGCCAAGGATTATTGTCTTCTTCATCCTATGATTTGCAAATTAGAGCCTACTGTGATTCAGATTGGGGAGCATGTCCAGACTCTCGAAGATCAATAATTGGGTATTGTATATTCATTGGTTCATCATTGGTGTCTTGGAGATCAAAGAAACAAAACACAATATCTAGGTCCTCAGCAGAAGCAGAGTACATAGCAATGGCTGCAGTTTGTTGCGAGTTAACATGGCTTAAGTATGTTCTTGATGATTTGCAGTGTCTCATTCGCAGCCAGCTGAATTATTTTGTGACAACCAAGCGGCTTTACACATAGCGGCCAATCCAGTGTTTCATGAAAGAACGAAACACATTGAATTGGATTGCCACCTTGAGCGTGAAAAAAATACAAGAGGGGAGTGTTATTACAAGGCATGTTCGAACAGGTTCGCAAGTTGCTAATATATTTACAAAACCTCTTAGCTCTAACACTTTCTACTCACACTTATCCAAGATGGGAGTAGAAAACATCTACTCTCCATCTTGAGAGAGGATGTTGAGATACACACTTGCAACAGATACATTTTTGGTTTGTTTTTAGTTATGTATTTGGTTATTGTCTAACTTAGTTTGTAGTGTAAAAGGTTTGACTAGTATAGTCTACTACTAGTATAGCCAGCTGACATTTGTGTAAGTGTTGTATGGTCTTGTACATGCCAATGTAATGTCTAGTATGGTAGGTGTATGATTAGTAGGTAGAAATATCTTTATTTTATATCCCTATATGGCTATATATGGAAGCCCACTGTGTAAGAAGAAATCATCAGAATCAGAATTGGTTTCTCCCTTCAATACAAGTTCAATATTCTTTCATCTTGTTTGTTATATTTGCCTATTAATTCTTATAGGAGTGTGGTCTCACTTTTGTCTTGGATTTCAAAGCACCACATAAGACTCAGCTTACAAAAAGTAACACATTTGAGTGAAAAAATTAAAAAAATTAAAAAAAAAAAAATTAGACTTGCTAAAAATTGACGGTCTAAATGTGCATTTTCCATTGTTTGTTTCCCAATATCAAAAATATTCCTCTATTCTGGACAAGCAACTCAGACCATGAATTTTCCAAGTAATAATTAAATGAATTGTCGCAAAGTGATGCATAAATTATCGAATAAAGTTATTCACGTTGAGAGAATTTCTAGCATTTTTCAAATCCTTCCCTTTCTTCCCCATTATAAAAAAACGGGGCAATTAAACAGACTCTTGAAGACCAAACAAGTTTAGTTTTTCTATCGTAGATTATAAAACTCAGCAGATTAAACATTTTTTTTTTAGAGATATCAAGTTCTAAAGTTGAAATCGATTGAAACGAAATCTTGACTACAGAAATAACAACCTGCTAAATAAATCATACTATATACACATATCAAACGTATTAAAAATTTAAAACTTTCATTGCAAATAGACAATTTACTTACCAAACTATTGAGAGTACCTTCGAGCCCAACAGCTCCAGAATCAGAGGGCTCTTCAATGAAAGTTTCCTGTTCAAAAGATTGAACCCCATTTTCACTTGTACTCACATGGGTTCTCATCGAATCTATCATAGTTTTTGGATTCCGGGTTTTGTTAGCCCAGAAAGCAGATTTTCGGGAAATCACGTTCCCTCGAAAATACAATTCTATGCGCAAAAAATTGTTGAAGCTATGAAATCTTTCAGATTGTAGCGTAATACTGTTAGGGATTGCAACGGCTGGTCTGATTACAGTGGCCAAAATCACTGGCATTGTTTGATAAGGTTGACCTTTTTAATCAACGCTAAAAACGATTACGATTAACACAAAAAGACGAGTTTCTTGTGTATAGCCAACAAACGCACGTTAAGTTATTTTGACTTCGGTACAAATAGGAAAGAATTTCAACGTTTTCTTGAATATATTTCATCAGAGCATGTTTGGCTAAGCTAAAAACGTATGGCTAAGCTTAAAAGTCACCAGAACATGGTTTTCAAATTTAGCCTAACAACCTGATTACCCTTTTTTTTTTCTTTTTCTTTTTTTTCCCTAGAACTAGAAATTCAAATTCCATTTTCCTACATTTTTGGTGTTTGAACGCATATATTTTCCATGAAATTGGTTTTCTTGATTTTGCTCACGTGCATTTTCCCACTTTTTAAGGAAAATGTTTTCCCCCAACTTGGGTGCGAAAACAATTTCCAATTTTTATTTTTTACTTTTTGGCAATCCAAACAAATTTTATCAGTAATTGTAAAAAAATTTATTCCAAAAACAAATTATTTGCATGAAAAAAAAAATCAAACGAATTACGTGAAAAATTATATCAATCAAACCTAATTAATTACAATTCTCTCTAAAACAAATTTTAGATAATTCAATTTCCTGTGATTTATTTTCTTTCCACCCAAATTTGACATTTGCAATCAAACGGAATTAGTATTTGTTAGTTGAAAGAAGAGCATTAATACATACTTTTTATATTTTTAATAGCATTATATATGCATTGAGTATTTATCAATATTCATAAGTGTTTCAGCGGAAAATTTAGTAATAACACAATATATTTAGATAAGGGTATACTTTAGATTTTTTCATACTTGAATCGAACTTTTAAAGGTTGGCCCTCAAATGGTTCCATGCATGCAAATATTTTTCTTCGAAAGAATTTTACTGAACTAAATCTATAAGCAAAGTTTAATATTCAAAATATTAATATTATAATCAAATAATAAGGTCAAAAATCTTTTTCAAAACTTATGCACCTAAATATGACAATGGTACTTGCACTAAAGAAACCAGAAAAGTATCATTTATTTTCATTAGAGATGATCATCAGTCGACTCTATATAACATGTTATGTGTTATGAAATGATAATGTTAAGTAAATGTATGAATATGAGATCTATTTTATTGATTTTATTAATTAATTCCATATCACGAGCTAATTATTTTAAATAGATATAAATAGCATTTTTTTATGAAACAAAGCATCTAAAGAACAATTTTACATGAATTATTAGTATTGTCTGAATCGAAGAATTTTTTCAATCTCATACATCTTGTGTCACTCATGAAAGAAATTAAAAAAAATCAATGTCATGCCTTGGGTAGCCATTCATGTAAAATGGACGATCTGAACTTTGAAATCGAGGTTATGATGTTTTTAACTTTCAAATTAGTCAGAATATGAGTTTGAGTGTGGATTTTTATTGGGTGAGCTTTTTTAATTGTATGTAGAGTTGGAGTATTCTGGGCCAATTAATTCTTTCAAGTAAAAAAAAAAAAAAAAAGGAAGAAGTTGAGAAAATTAAGTAAAACCACGTCTTTTAAGTTTGACTATCATTAATCATGTTATTAAAATTTATTTTCAAAAATCAAGTGCTTATTAGGTTTTAAAACTGTTATAAACTAAAGAAAAAGATAAAGAACAAAATAGAGAAGTCAATATTTATAAGGAGAAATATGTAAACAACGGTAATAAAAACTAGGACTCTAGGGATATAATTGTTAGTCACTAATAATGATATTATTTACAACTCTCATTGGATGACACGTTACAAAATATTTGTCTCGTTAAAATCTTGTCAAAAAAATTCACTGGGACAAAACTTGATCAAAGGAAAAAAGAATATAGTTGCTCCCACTGATTTCAATTTTTGTATCAATTCATCAATGTCTAATGCGTCAATATTTTCAATATTGTAATTTTTGGTGAAGTATGTCTCATTTTGTCTTATATAACTTTCAAATAATATCATCTTTATACGAGATACTTATCAATCATTGATAATTGTAGTAATATGATGATTCGAAAAATAACTCTTGTTGATCTTTTCAAAAGTCTCACACATTAGAGTAATATTTTGATGTAATATCTTTTTGGTTATGGATATTCATTATACAAAAAATGTGATTCTTTAAAACTTTATTAGAAAAACTCAATGAAAAATATTCCTAGAGGCGAACATGTGGTCAGTGGAGTCCTATCGAGCCTGTAGAATGGTGCAAAAGACTTTCTCTACATCTGTTTGGCTTGAGAAATAACTGGTTTGCCAGAAACAGTAGCAGCATATGACTTCCAAGCTTTATTGGGCATTGTAGGGACCTCGGTTGCCAAATCCAATAGTAAAATTGTGCACAGATTAACTGGGGCCATATTTTTCTTAAAAAGTGTTGGGATGCCCCGGGAGGGCTGCAGGTAGATGATTTTTCATAGGTAGGTGTGGATCTCGACGCTGATCATGGAAATATGGCACATTTGGACGAACGAAGTTCGCATTGGTCAGAATTGTGGTTTTTTCGTCTGACTAACACTTTGCCAATTTGCTTCCATAGGGTGAAATGAACTGAATACTTTATTTCTGTACAGAAAAATATTCAAATACACAAATGTGTCCAACTTGTATTGAAAGATTGAACTGCACTTTTTGTCAGTATGATCGTTTCATTATTCCCCAGGTTCCTTTTGTTCGATAATATGTTTTTTCATAAACTTAGCATAGTTGGGCATTTCGGCTAAGACATCTGCAAATGATGTGTTGATATGCAGCTTCCTGAACACATCCAAAAACTTTGCAAACTGTTTATCTTGCCTATAATTTTGTAGTCTCTATGGTAATTAGGGATGGCAAAATGGCTCGGGCCGTCCGGGCTCGGCCCGTGAAAAGCCCGGGGTAGGCCCGGGATACCGAGCCAAGGATCGGACCGAGCCTATTTTTGGGGCTCGGCCCGAAACAGGCCGGCCCGACGAGCTACGCGGGCCGAGCCTCATTTTTGGGGCTCGCGATCAAAAAAATGTAAAAAAAATAGAATAATACTGAATTTTTTTAAAAAAAAATTAAAAAAATAGAAAAATACGGGCCGGCCCGAGCCGAAGCCCGGGCTGAGCTCCAAAAATTCCACCGAACTTGGGCTCGGCTCGGATCGGGCCCGAAAAAAGCCCGGGTCCTCCGAGCCCGAGCTTAGAATTTTGGCCCGCGATCCGGGCCGACCCGACTCGTTGCCATCCCTAATGGTAATAGAATAAGAGGCATATATGCTTTGATAGAAACAATTGCCTTAACATGTGGACTATTTTAATGTTTTTTCATGATTTTCCTATGTTACTTCCTTCAACTAATCAACTTGTTCTTCACCCATGGTAGGTAGCTCTTCTATAGCAATAGCTTGTCTTTCCACATATACCTCTGGTAACTAAATTCCATTCCGTATAGTGATGGCCTTTATCTATTCCTTAGTATTAGTCTTTGTATTGTTTGGTAAGATTCCTTAAGTTCTTCTTGATAATGTAGCTGCTAACTGCTCTTCCTGATTTTCCAAATTATTTTTATTGCTTGTAAAAAGTGTGTGATCTGGCTTTTGTGATCTCAATATTTTATTTTATTTTTTGATTGACCATAAATAATTTAAAATTTAATTTATGAAGCATTAAGAATTAATGGAGAACCTTACTTCTGGCGCTTTGTATTTATGAAGAAATAAGTATTATCTATTAATTAGCTGTGATTTGACCGTTGCTTTGCTGAAAGTGAGATTTTGAATATCTACGAGAATTATATTTATGATTGTTTGTATTTTTAAGGAATTATAATTTATTTATTGATTTGAAATCACACGAGAACCTTACTTATGGCTCTATGTATTTATGAGAAGTACAAATTATTTATTAATGCTAGTCACATGCTTTCTTACACTTAATGAAACTATTTTTTTTTTTAATAATTCAAACTATTTTCATTGCTTGTGAAAAGTGTGTGATCTGGCTTTCGTGGTTTCATTTTTTTTTTTTTTTTTTTTTTTTTTTAATTTCAATTGATCATAAATAATTTAAAATTTAATTTATGAAGCATTAAAATGAATTGGAGAACCTTACTTATAGCACTTGGTATTTATGAAGAAATAAAAATTATTTATTAGAAGCTATGATTTGACGTTGCTTTGTAGAAAAGTGAGATTTTGGAAATCTAAAAGAATCACACTTACGGATCTCTGTATTTATGAAGAAATAAGAATTTGTTTATTAATTTGAAATCATACGATAATCGTTCTCGTGGTTCTCTGTATTGATGGAGAAGTATTAATATTAGTCACATGCTTTCTTACACTTCGTAAAACTATTTTGTTAATAATTCAAACTATTTTTATTTTTTTGTGAAAAGTGTATGATCTGACTTGCATGACCTCAATATACTTTTTTTTTTCTTTTTTTTTTTTTCAATCGATGATAAATAAAAAAAATTTGAATTTATTTGTTAATTACAAAAATAAGAGAACCGTACTTATGATTCTTTGTACTTATGAAACTTATTTATAGCTTTTTTTTTGGCTACATCGTGTTCAACTTTTCAGTTTTAACTTTATGAATCTTTATGTTGGAATAACATATAAGAGGTCGTCGAGATTGTGGATTAAATTGCTCGCAGTCAACTAGACAAAAGATGAATTGGCTTCGAAGTTAAAATTGCAAAGTGGGATCTGTTTAAGGGTATTTATATTTTTTCATGCTAATTTTTAGTATAAAGACTGATGACAAAAGAATTTATCTATTTGAAATAAAACCAATGAATAGTGTAAACTTGCTAGATAAAGGAATACTCGAGCCCTAAAATCCTATTTTACGACTAAAAAAAGGAATATGAATCAATCTCGAACTGTCACTGAGTAGCACAACAAACAAGAAGTATAAAGGTGCGTTCTCTTTGTCATTTTGGGGCCGTTTTCTATTTTCTGTTTTTCAAAACGACGAAAACGCGTTCTCTTTCCCGTTTTCGAAAACAAATTTTTCAAAACAAATTTTTTTTTTCCACACAAAACCCAAAACGGCAAAACTGTGTTTTGGGCCTTTTACGCTTAATTCCCAAAACGCGCGAAACGGGAGGCTAAAAATCCATCTCTCACATCTCACTCTCCAAAACAGATCTCTGGCTCTCTCTTCGCGCTCTCTCTCTCAGCTCTCGCTCCCCCTTCTATTGTCGTCTTCCACCAGCCGCTGTGGTGGCATTTGTGGGTGCCGTTTCCCCCGAGCTGAAGTGACTGAGTATTCAACGGCAATAGTATGTTTTATTCATCTTGCCGGTTGTCTTTCATATTCTTAGATTTGTAATTTTCGGATGATTATGTGCTCAATTCTTGAAAAATTACAAACACAGACATGAAAGGCGAGATTAATATGCTATAAATTTAGGGCTTTTTCTCTACTTCTTGAATTTTTGGGCATTTTATGTCGGCTGTGAAATATAAATAAATTTGGAGTTGGTGCTGGTGCTGGTGGAGGTTTGGGAGGAGGTGTAGGTGGGGGTGGTGGATTTGGTGGTGGAGGAGGTGGTATAGGTGGAGGCTTTGGTGCAGGTGGTGGAGGTGGCTTTGGTGGTGGCCTCTAATTTCTTGCTTCTTCCATTAATGAAAGTGCGTTCAAGTGTTTTATAAGTGAATTAAGAATTTTTGACGCGGTTGTTTATGATTTTCTCCTAGCCTTAAAAAACTGGTAGCACCTCAAATATAATAGGTGAAATACCCAGGACCAAAATCCAGTGGGGCCACCCCAGGTTTCCTGCGAATTTGGCACTATTTTTCCCTGCCCATCCATTAGTGTTTATGATATTTTTCCCTACCCATCCTGCAAATGATTTAAAGAGGTCGTTTGGACAATTTGGCTCAATCAAGGACGTCTATCTGCCAAGGGATTATCACACTGGGTGAGCTTTTGTGGAACTTTGTTGACCCCACCTGGATTATGATTTATTTATTCAGATTTTTTTTCCTACATGTGTAATTATATTATTGAGTCTTTGTTAGTTGAAGGATCACCTTTTTTGCTTTCTGTTGACATTTAAATATGATCTCAATTGGTGTTCTTCATTAAGATCTTTTAGATATAGCAGTGAAGTAAGAGTTATGAAGATTCAATCTAGTAATAAGAGATCTGTGGATACAATCAAGTTGTAAGAGTTCTGTTGACCTCGGTCAACTAGTAAGAGTTCAAGGTGATGTTAACGATAGTGAAGATTGGAAGGGAATTTGATTTGAATACAATGTGAAGATGTCAAGATTTCAAGTTTTGAAGAATTTGAAGTCATCTTTTATATATCATTTGCAAGGTCAGCAGCCATGCCTTTTCTTTTCTTTTCTTTTTTAGCTTATTAGGGTCTTCCATGTTCCGGATATATTAGATGCTACTAATTAGAATAGCAGCTGTTTGCAAATTTTAGATGAATTAAGGTGGCTTTGACTGACTGCTCTGGCTCTTCTTAACTGATGAGCCAAAGTCTAAATTTGGCTGCAAATTTCTCTAGGACTAGGACACCGTATTCAAGGTGAAGATTTAGCTACCATAAGTTTTATCAAAAAAATTTGTTGGCTTCTTATATTTACACTCAATCAGGCCACCATTCTGAATGGGATTTTTGTCTCTTTAAATATTCCCTCAAACCACACTGTCTGGTGGATTACTTTTGTGCTAACTACTATGCTGACTATCTCCCCCTTCCACTCCCTTTCTTTTTAGTGAACCACGAGGTTTTGGATTTATCCAGTATGTCGACCCTGCTGATGCTGTGGAAGCTAAATATCAGATGGATGGTCAGGTTATGCAAGGTCGGCAGCTCACAGTTGTTTTTGCCGAGGAGAATAGAAAGAAGCTATCGTTAAGGTTAAGTTTAGAATTGAAAGTATGTTTGGGAAGCATTTATAAATGGTTTTAATTATAAATATATAGAAATGACTTGTGGGTCTCTCGAAATGTATGGATAAATAATAGCTTAGGTGTCTATAGAAAGTTTATAAATGAGCCAAACATAGGCTTGGTAGAGAGCATCATGATGATTTAGCACAATTTATGCTTGGGATGGGTTATGCCAACGAAGCACTTCACTTGCCTGGCATATCCAAGAGATTGGAGTTTGACCTGGCAATGCAGAGTAATGATTTGAAAAGAGCCTATCAGTGCCTCCTGACAATGAGCAACAGCAGAGATATAGGACAAGAGGCTCTGGGGTTGGACTTGAATGACATTATGAATTTATCTTCAAAGAAGGAAAATATTGTGGATGCTGTTCAAGGAGTAGTTAAATTTGCTAAGGAGTTTATGGATCTTATTGATGCTGCAGATGCTACTGGACAAGCTGACATTGCTCGCGAAGCTATTAAGAGGCTAGCTGCTGCAGGTTCAGTAAAAGGAGCATTAAGAGGTCACGAGTTGAGAGGACTTGCTTTACGCTTTGCAAATCATGGGGAGTTGACACGGCTTAGTGTACGTGTTCATGTTTAACTTTTTTCGTTTTCAGTTCTGCTTTTATAATGTCTTTGATGCGCACGAATAATTTAGACCTCTATATCTTGCTGCTAACTTTTTTGATGTGAAACTTGATTGTGGTAAAACAATATAAAACCTATCTATGTATGCGACTCAATCCAATTGAGCCTAATATGATTTTGGTCAGCTATGTAAATCCTATTCCATATTCAGCTCTATCCATATTGATTTCTGTCAAATTTCTTCCTTCCATATCTTTAGTTACTTTTATTTCAATTAGGTCTTTAACGTTTCCATCCACTTTGATTTTTTTGTTCTTCATCAACGCTATTAATGGTCTTCACTGGATATGGCAACACCTTAAACAATGATTATTGATGCTCAACTTTCCTATCACCCATTTAAGACGTGCAGCCCAAAATATATCATTTTACGTGTACACGATTTTTCCGGTGAAAATAAATGAAGGTTTTACCACCACAGTATGTCTTGATATTGCCACCCTATGAAACTTTCTCTTTAAATTCAGGAAGTATTCGGCAAGTTTGGTTGATAGTTAAGGTTCTGATGTTTGCATGAATGAATCTATGTACTCGTGTATATATTGCTAGTTCTTTTGTGAAGTCAATTATGGATTCTTAAACAATTTGCAGGATAAACAGCTAATTATAACATGTGACTTAGTTAAAGAAAAGTTCCATTACTGATTATTTAAAAATTGTTCTGGTTTTCAAATCTTGTTAGTTTCTGTACATTGCTAAATAATGCTGTCCTTTTCATTTTCTCTTGATCTCATTTTTCTTCTCTTGATGCAATCTCTGATTCTTCTTATCTGCTTTGTACTAGGTAACTAATTAACTTTATTAAATTTGACTGAAAAAATTGCATTTAGAACAAAGGAAGTACCAACAACGCCTAAAAAAATGATGGGGCCGAATTTTTTCAATTTAGCTAAATAGTTTATAAAACATTAGATCGACTCATTCCCTAGCTTTTAGGTACACCTTAGGGATAATTACACTTATGTTACAACCAATTAGTAGATAAAGACAAAAGTATGCCAGAAGTAGTCATTGCATTTCGCAAAATGATTTCTAATAATTATGTTTTTCCATTATTGATGTCTGAAATTTTCGTATTTGACTTCTAATTTATAATCCTTGTGCTTTTCTTGACTGCCTTGCTCTGCTATTGAGTAGAAACAATTCCTCTGAGGAGCTTCTAAGTCTAGTGGTGCCATGGCAAGTTGATTTCTGCAAGATCAATAAGCCATACATTTTCATGCTAGTCAAACAGTTCAAATGGGACAAGTCAGATATCAAATTGTTATACAAATATGGAATGACTACTCGAGTCGTCGTACATGAGTCATGAGATTACTTTTATTTTGTTTAGTGCTTATTTGTTTTGTCATGACATGTAAACTTGTAATTGTATCTATTCAAATGTGTTGCTAAATTTAATTTAGATTGTGTTTTTATATTTTTTTTAAAAAGTATCAACATTAACAAATTTCAAAATGTATATTTTATTTAATACTATATTAACAGTAAATTATTAAAATAGATTGAATAATCGAATTTATTGAATAACTTATTATACAAGTGTTTATTATCGAAATTTATATGTTATTTTATTAAAAGTGGAAATTTGTTGAAAATGCATAAATATTTCACATTTATATGTTATTTTTACTAAATTAAAATTAAACTATTAAAATTAATTGAATAATCAGATTTCTAAAATAAAATAATATTAATAAATTTTTTCACAAATTTATATGTTATTTTAATATATGGAAAAATACTTCATGATTCAAATATATTTCAAAATTAACAAAATTTCAGGTTTATAATATATTTAATAACATATTAACATTAAACAATTAAAATTAATTGAATAATCAAATTTCTTGAATAAAATATTATCACATAATATTCTAAAAAAGTGCAAAGAGAACGCGTTTTGTGTTTTCTGTTTTGAGAAACTGTTTTTCAAAATGACAAAGAGAACGCATTTTCAATAATTTCAAAATGGACACTGAAAACACAAAATATAAAACACAAAACAAAACTCGAAACACAAAACAGAAACACGAAGAGAACGCACCCTAAATTACAAACCTGCACTTTTTCTTGCGAACACAAAGGTTACATTGATGAAACAGTATATGTTAACATTTTACATTTTAAAAATAAAATTTACAAAAAGTGGAAGGGAGATAAACATTTTTGTTCCAAAAAACAAAAAACCATATAGCTTCATTCCTTTCAAGGCTACAAATAAATTTACTTATACAAAGGCTTAAGTTGAAAATCGGTTCCAAAAATATATTTGTAGAAAACTAAATATTGTTTCGACTCGGGAGGAGGTGGAGATCGTTTCTTGATGGGTAGAATGGGCTCTGGAGCAGTCTGCTCCTTGTAGAGGTGGACAAGAGAAGCCACCAGTGCAGTAATAAATATCACCATCAAAATCAAAGCAGCAATTTCCATGGTGCAGTACACACAAAAAAAAAAACCAACATCAAAATCACAGCTTGTTACAAGGCAGAAAGATCTCAACTAAAGGAAGCAAATGAGGCACCATAAAATAAAATCACCAACGGTAAATATATACAGAGAAATACATTGAAACTTGGTAGACAATATTGAATGATCCCAAATATTTCGAATCCATTAAAGAGTTTTCATTGGCATTCCCACCACCAAATCCAATATACATTAGCTTACGCAGAAAAGAAAAAAAAAAAAAAAAAAAAGCAATTTACAAACACATTTCTCTAATTTTATTTTCCGTCCCCAACAAAAATCCTAAAACCAAAAACTAAAACTAAAACAATAATGTTTTTACCTAAAACTAAAACTAAAACTAAAACTAAAGACACATTTCACTAATTTCTCTCATTTGTTTTTGGCGGAGAGAAACAGAGTTCAAGATTCAAGAAAAAATCAATCAAGATAAAAACTCACAACTTTTTCTTGAAAGGCTCTCTTTTTAGAAGTTGTAATGTTTTGGAAGATAAAAATTCAAAGCTTACTCACACTAAAGGACCATGCTACAGTGACTGAAAATGGTTGACAGAGGGGGTGACCGACCCTCACAATGACGGGACCCACATTTTTTAAAAAACTTTTTTATACACGCATGTGATAGGATGTTAACCATTTGGTCACCCATTTTGAGGCAAAATTGTTTAATTATACACTAAACGAGTGATTTGATCATTCAATGGAGAGCTTTTTTTGGAGAACTTTATCAAATTTTGACATTTGTAATATTTTATTGAGTTTTGATATATGTACATCCGAGTATGACAGCCCCCTCACAAGAGGGGGGTGTCATTCGGACAAGATTGCCCGGATGTACAAACAGCAAAACATTTATTAAAATAAGAAAGTAGGGTATGTATCCTTTTCTTCCATTGTGTCAATTGTGCAGACAAATTACCAAAATGCCCCTTCAAATTAATTATTTAAAATAATTCTTTCTCCACCAATATAGAGATGTTAATTCAACTAACATTTCTATCTGCATTTATCAGCCTGACAACTGTGTTAGCCATTTACCGTATAGAACACAATTAATGAGAAATATGAGAACGTTCTCTGTAATTATGAAAAAATAAGAATTATTTATTAAAATCTATGTTTTGACTGTTGCTTTGCGGAAAGTGAAATTTTGGAAATCGAAGAAAATCTAACTTATCGTTCTCAGTATTAAGAATTAATTTCAATGAAATATATATGAGAACCTTACTTACTATTCTCTGTATTTATGAAAAAAAATAAAAAAAATAAAAAAAAATTATTTATCAATTTGAAATCATAGTGGTTCTCTTGTATCTATGAGGAATTATGAATTATTTATTAATGTTAGTCACATGCTTTCTTACACTTAATGAAACTATTTTTTTTTTAATAATTCAAACTATTTTTATTCCTTGTGAATAGTGTGTGATCTGCCCTTCGTGATCTCAATGGTTTTTGATTTCGATCGATGATAAATAATAAAAAACTAAATTTATTTATTCATTAGAGAAATAGGAGAACCTTACTTAAGGTTATCTATATTTTTAACTTTTTTTTGGCTACATCGTCTGCAACTTTTCATTTTTAACTTTATGAATCTTTATGTTGGTATAACTTACGAGAGGTCATGGAGATTGTGGATTATATTGCTCTCAGTCAAGTAGGCTAAAGTATGAATTGGCTTCGACATCAAAATTCTGAGGTGGGATCTACATTTCTGTTGAAGGGTATTTTTTTTTTTATTTTCTCCCATTAATTATTAGTATAAAGACTAATGACGGAAGAATTTATCAATTTGAAATAAAGCCATCTGCATAATGTAAACCCTAAAATCCTACTTTACGAGTAAGAAAAAAGAATTATAAATCAATCTCGAACTATAATACTTTACAGTAATGCCCTAATGTTTTAATTCCTTGCCACAAATGGTCCATGCAATTATTATTTATTGTTATTAGAAAATGTCATTTTTTTTCCCTCTTAAATTCTTGCTGTTTGAATGATATTTTTTCCCATAAAATATATTTTTCTACTTTTGATCACGTGATCATATCTTCCTTGAAAACAAGGAAAATATTTCTTTAGGGAGAGTAGATTTTTATTTTCCAAGTAATTCACTCTCTATTTCTCTCCCACCTATCTACCAATAAAAAATGAATAAGTATAATATTTTCTAGGTTAAAAATAAAATAAACCAAACACATTTAATTGAAAATTTCAATGCAAATAATTTTTAGGCAATTCAGTTATCTAGAATTTATTTTATTTTCATATAAATTACATGCTCACAATCGAATACATCCTTTATGTACTTAAACTATTAATTTCGAGTCTATTGCTCCCTCTACAAACAATTCTTCAAATTTTATATCGATCAGAACAACCAATGATGTCCCATACTCGACCATTGTGTGTCTATTCATTGAGCATTTTCTTACTTTTCTTCCTTATAATACAAGAAATTTGTAGGTTACGTTCATTTTTAAAATAAAAATACAGCAAATGTGTTATAAAATGTATAAATCTCTTGTATCTGAATTCCAAGAAAAAAATTTAAGGAACTAGAACTCGAACACTCTAGAATCTAGACGTAATTCTAAAATCTAGATTTCCACATATAAACCTTGAAACTTCATCTTGTATCAAAAACCATCTTGCTTAATTCATTTTTAACACCATATTAAATAAATAAAAAATGAATTCCTAATGACATTTTTCTTATTATTATTAATGTACATTTAAAAATATTTAGATTTCTGTACAAAAACCTTAATAATCAATTTAATAAGACCAATGAAGTATGATAAATGTCTTTCGAATTATAAAATTCGCAATAATGAAGTTTGTTGGTAAAATAATTGTTAATTACATGGCTTCTCTTATAAGCTAAGTTTTCGATTTGTAATTTGAGTACCTATCAAATTTGTAAGATACAATTCACAATTGAAACCATAATTTGAAATTGATATTTTCGGAAAGAATAAAATGACAAAATAGCCATTTTACCCAGGCCTATTATATTCATATCTGTGTTTGATAAATGCTCCACATTTCAATTACATTAAATGTCTCTAATTTTTATTTATTATCATATTTATGTTATAAACTTTTTCATCGTATTTTTATCATCAACCTACCATTATTTAGAATATATATATTTTCCATGATGACGGTTTTCATTTAAAAATTATATTAGTGGGCTTTAAAATAAAGGTAAAATATTTAACCGCACTTTTGTATTTGTTATTATTTTATTTTATTTTTAAATTTTTGCTTATTTAAAAATTCAAAGGATACAAGTTTTTCTACGTCATCTTAGTGGTGGCAAAAAAGCTCGTGGGCTGGAACCGCTCGGACTCGGCCGGTGAAAAAGTTTGAGTCGGGCTTGACTCGCGGCTCGGTGGAACCCCTTTTGGGTCTACTGGTCGAGCCCCTTTTGGATCAACAAGTCGAGTCCGAGCCGACCCACGAGCTCAAAAATATAAAAAAAAAAAAATAAATAAATAAAAAATTGGCAAAAAGGGAGGAAAACGGGCCGGCCCGGCTCGGGAAAAGTCCGAACCGAAGCTCTGGCTGAGCCTCTTTCCATTGGGCGAGCAAAAACTCGACTCGGTTTGCAAAAAAGCCTACACGTCGGGCCCGATTTGAACCCTAACCTCAAATTTCGGCCCACAAATCTACTTGACTCTACTCGTTAACACCCCTACGCCATCTTAACATATATTTTGAATAAAACCTTTATAAAGGACAAGATGTGCTAATTAATGGAAAATTAGGAATATAGACTGAAAATAAAAAATAATAAAAGTAAAAAATAAAAAATGGAAAACGTAACTATTATAATTAGTAATTGTTAGAGATCTTTAATGAAATTTAAATATTGTGCACTTATACGAGGTTGTTGTCCCATTATAGCCACCCTTTTGTCAATTAACTTGTAGAGTGGACGTTTTTCTAATTTATAACCCGACCAGTAAGAGTCGAGTTAGCCTGACTAACAGTAATTGGGCCGACTGTTACTTAACAGTCGGCCCAATGTTTTTTTTTTTCAATTTTTTAAATTTTGAACATTTGATTAATAATTTAATATTTTCAATTTTAAATAATAATTTTATAATTAAATAAAGTATTTTAAAATAATAATTACTAAAGAAAATCTGGAAAGGCTTCAGAATTATCAAAGCACAAAATTATGCAGATGAATTTTTTTTCTCCTTACAGCTTAATAAAATTATAGATCCGTTCAAAATTGTAAAAATTTATCTGTCTACATTGAATTAAGGTTTAAATATTCAAACAATATACTAATTTAACTAAACCGAAATGAAAAATACGTTAATGTACTTATCGATTTTGAGTGATGGGTATAAAAAAATATTTTTTTGTTCAGTATTTGATAATTTTATGAGTTTTCAAGTTTGAAATAGATGAAAAACGAAAAAAAAAATTTATCTGTGATGAAGTAAACAAATACAGAAAGTGATTTGGTTTTCAAAATTTAAATGGGAGATGCTTGAATTTATTTGTAACGCAGAATGATATTTTTGTCTTTTAAACATAAACATATTTTTGTAATTACACAATATACATAAGGGTAATACCGTCATTTCCGCATCAAAAGACCATTGTGGTGAATGGCACATTTTTTTGTCAAAGTAAAAAATGACAACTTTGATTTGACCAAACTAAAAAGTACCACCCCCCCCCCCCCCGCCCCCCCGCGTTGTTAAGCACCTACACATGCGATATTGTTTCCTTAATTATTATTACCTTGATTAATGTGTATTTATCAATTATATTAATAAAAAAAATCAAATTCATCAACAATACTTGGACCGCCCCTAATTTTCTGATTTTTTTTTTCATGTTGTTTTAATAAAAAAAAAAAAATTATATAGCTCACTGTGTAAAAAAAATTATATTTTTATAGTTGATTATATGATCAAAATAATCGAAATTGACGTAAACAGAATTTTAAAAATATTGATTTCAAACGTAATTGACATTGGATTGATAAATTAAATACTAGCAATCATATTTGACTTGTTATTTTTTTCAATGTTTAAGGGGTTTCAATAAAAAAGATGCGTTACAAATTTTACAATGAAAGCTTCGAAAAAAAAAAATTTGTTAGTGAACAACGTTAACAAAAAGTGACATGTTGTGTTACTTTTTAATTTAAATTTATTGTTTTTTTGAATTTTTGTCACTTTCAACTTATAGGTTATTATGTTTCTAAAGTGAAGTTATGTGCTATGTTTAGTAAATATAAGAGAAATATAATCATAAATAGTTATAAATTTTCAAAAATGCTTACGTATGCATCTATTTAATTGCTATAATGAGATACTACGACTTTTTTTTTTTCTTTTTCTTGTAATAGAATGTCACTTTTACATATTATCATTTTCTCAGACACCTTGCATGCATCAATTTAATTTATTCAAAATTTTATTTTTCATGCGTATTAATATAAAATAAGATTTGAATTCGTATATTTAAATTTTCAAAAATGTATACGTATGTATCTAGTTAATTGTTTCAATGAAATACTGTAACTTTTTGGAGAAAAGTGACAGAATATTACTTTTTCATTGAAAATTACATAATTCACATTCTTTCTGTAACGCCCCAATTTTTCATACATCTTTTGAAATATTTCCAAGAATAATTTCATTTTACTTAAATACGGAATGTTAACATTTTATTCTCCAAATAAACAGAACATTCATAAATAATCATAAAATCATGTCTTTAAATAAAAAATAAACTTAAACATTCTCAACAAGACAATAAATTTAAAACGTAGTAAAACCTAGAATTTTTATTTGTCAAAATCTCTTTTCTTCGAATCTCTTAACAGTTCGCTACACCATCCCGTCACTATTCCAATTGACCCGAACTAGCCTGTAAAACTTGTAAGAGTTAGTATTTTAAAAACACCCAGTAAGATACGTGCAGTTTCCATATACAAATACATAACAATTAAAACCATACACTTCATACCATTCTGCTTTTATGGAGTATATCGATGACCAAGCGACACCCATTTTAGGTCCTCTTATAATTTCATATCTTTTTGAGTTAGGCTACACGTACCGCACGGTTTACCGCAAGGGTTACCGCACACACTCACATAGAGGGGGAAAATATTTTTTAAATAGGTGGGGTCCACCGCACCCATGTGAGGGTGCGGTAAAACTTGCGGTAAACCATTGATGTACAACAAGGTTAATTCTATCTTTTTATAAGAGCCTGAAGGTCCACTGACAATTCATGCATATTTAATTGAATATAAATGCATAAAGAAACAAAACACTTGCACATAAATATCTTACCTTGTTATTGGAATATTAAAAAATATCTACCGACACGTTAAAAATATTTGTTTTCCGACCTTTGGTGAAGAATTGCTTGACAATGATGAGTATACTTGACTTTTCACAACCTTTCTCTTTCTCTCACTACAGGCAGTACACACTCTCTCTCTCTCTCTCTCTCTCTCTCTCTCTCTCTTATAAAAAGTATGTGTGTGTAAAAAAATGTGACACATGCATGGTATTTATAGTGGTTAATAGGTAATGATGACTTAATAGACTCCAAATAAAACTCTTAATTTAAATTTAAATTGGACTCTTAATAAATAAATCATCTTATCAAGAAATTCGAATTTAAAAGATATCTAATTATATGAGGATAAAATTCTAGTGTGGATATATGTAAATTTCAAATTTTATTTTTAATTTAAAGATAAACATAATAATATATACCCAATCAAAATTAACAGTTAACAATTATTCTACTTAAAATAGAATTACAATTAACTAATAATCTTTTTATCAAAATAAATATGAAATACAATTAGTACTCTACGTGTGGTGGTAAAATCAATTGAATAGTGAATATTTTGGTAAAATAAATCATGATATATCTCAACCAACCACCACATGGAACACTTGGCATGCTAGGAAAATTTACACTAGAATATAATAATAATAAAATAAATCAATTGACACATGTGTTGGATAATGATGGTTTTTGTAAAGTTTCATCGCAATTCAAATGGGTTGAAATTGAACTCATCAAAATAGGGTTGCATTTCTACACGTGAAATCATGAAACCAATTTAAATTAATTATCATTATACATAACTTCTTTAAACTTCAATATCTCGGGCTTCACTTATCCAAATTAACTTTTTCTTGAGCCTAAAATGTATAATTAAATACAGGTTATTCAATGAGCCAAATATTAATATATTAAATCTCTTTATATCAAAATCTAATATTTGGCCCAAAATTTAAAGATTTAAAACATATTTCATTTTAAATCCTTAAACTTTTCAAAATAGATAAATATAAATAAACTTTATTTCAAAAATTTTGGGGCTTTACAATCTCTTCTCCTTAAAAAACTTTTGCCCTCGAAATTACCTGCGTTCGGGTCCTCTGTTGCTCCATCTTGAATTAAAGCAAAAACTCGGGCATTTCCCTTATTCTCTTGCTCATCGTCCTTCTTCGTGGGATCTTCCTTGCAGTTTCGGAAAATGCGACCTGTTTTGCCGCATCGATAGCACACATGTCTCCCAAACAGACATCACCCCTATGTACCTTGTTGCATTTTGGACAGTGTGGAACGTTTTGTCCAAAACTTGATCTAAAGTTGATTTTCTTGTTCTGTCCTACTCTTTTTTCTTCGTTGGACACATTCCATTTCCTCTTTCCTGGATGCTCGGTTCCTTGTTGAGGAGTTTGATCAGTCTCTAACCTATTTGAGATTGCTTGAACAGTTTGTAAAACCCGACTATAGGTAGTGAATTGATGGGATGCCATTATTCCACCAATCTCAGGGCGCAATTCAAGTTCGAACCTTCATGCTTACTTTGCTTCTGTGTCCACTAGGCGTGGTGCGTACCTAGAGAGTTGTTCGAATTTCCTCTCATAATCCTCAAGCTTCATCCCTCCCTTTTTCAGTTGAAGAAATTCTGTCTCTTTTCGGTCACTTAGAGCTTGTGGGAAGTATTTTCCCATCACATCGTCCTTGAATTGTGTCCACATCAGAGCACGTTGTTGAGCTTCTGTTCTAGTGCGCGATGCTGACTCCCACCAGTGGCCTGCAGCATCAACCAACATAAACTCTGCGCATAATACCTTTTGAGAATCAGTGCAGGAAAGGTGTTTGAAGATTCGCTCCATTCTTCTTATCCATTCCTCAGCTGCCAATGGGTCTGCCTTGCCAACGAAAGTTGGGGGTTTGTAGAGGTGGAATTGTTCCACAATCGAACTAATGTTGTTAGCATTTGCATCCTGGGGGCCAACTTGTGCTTGTTGTCTACCCAAATCTTGTACAGCTCTCAGCAAATCCCTGATAATCGTTGCTTGATTTTGTTGTTGTCTCGACATTTTCTTAACACAAATACAATTTAAATTTAGAAAAAAAAGAATTTGATAATGCAGAAATTATTTATAATATTATTAATGGTAAAAACTTTAAAATTTTCGAATCCTTACATATTGTATCCGATTTTTGGAAGGAAAGAAAAAAAAGAATTCAATGAATAAACAAATAAACTTTTGCTAAAATAAAGACTATCTCTATTATCTATAAGTACTAGAAATCTTCATCATCTGACGTAAGGCATGACTCGGGCTCAGAATCCAAATCTATGAAATTTTGTGGCTCGAGTTCCTACTCAGGGTCTTTTAGCTCTGGTTCAATTTCCTCCTATGGGTCTTCCTCTGGGTCCTCTTCAGGCTCTTCCTCTGGGTCCTCTTCAGGCTCAGGTTCAGGTTCGGGCACAGGGTGAGGCTCAGGCTCAGGCTCAGGCTCAGGCTCAGGTTCGGGCTGGGGCTGGGGCTGGGGCTGGGGCTGGGGCTCTAGTGCTAGCTGTTGTTGTTTGTGGTTCCACAAGATTATAATATCTTCACAGTACCTTCTAAAATTAATCTTGTCTCAATCTTCCACCAAACATAACCCATACTCCATATCTCTTACAAAGTAGGCCACATCTCTCCACTAAGGACGCATAGTAGTTATCAAGTGATATATTGAGAGGATTGTCCCTTCATTATATCCAAACGATCTTGTTTGCTCCCACTTAAGAAGGAAATCTTCAACATGTTCGGCAAAAGTTCGCTCCAATCTCACTTCGTAGTTCATGTATCTCTCGATAGCCATTTCAGCACGTTCTAGGAATGTGAGGCTACGTCCAGTCATCTTAGTTACTTTTCAAGTCCTAATCATGCGATAAATATAACTTCAATTATGCATGATATTTTTTTAGTGATAATGTCATTTCATTCTATGTTTGCATCTATTATTCTCATATAATTTTGTGAAAGTTTTAACAACTAAAGTGCGAAGTAAACGTGGTTGTACATAACTCATAAACATGCTAAAATGATAATATTTCTTTTTCATACTTGGATCAATTGGAGAGTGGTCGAGCAGTGAGCGATACATACTAAGGATTCTCTCCATACAATTTTAAGACTAAAAAAAAGAAATAATCTATCAGTACAGGGAGGTTATAGGGGGCTGCCAGGCCCCCTCACTGTAGCGGCCCCCCCAATGAATAAAAAAAAGTAGGCGGCAGGCCCCACAATGTGAGTAACCTGGCAACCCCCTATACCCTACTGTACGTGAAGTATTGCTGAAAAAAAAAAGTCATTGTTCATAAACTCCTAATGTTTATGAAAATCATTGGATTTATATATATATATATATATATATATATATATATATTTTTAAAAATTTCTAAGATAGGAAAAATGAATTTTCTTAAATTTTTGAAAGATTTGAAGTATTGTTTTCATCTCGTTAATTTGAATAATGCGCAATAAAAAAAGATTTCCAGATGAGAAGAGAGGTCACAACGGACCACTTAAATCTCAAGCTCTTTTTAGACAGTATAAGTCCTTTTGACAAAATCTTTCAATTTTGCAATTACGAAAATCAAACAAAACTCAAACAATAAATCAAAAGTGAAATCACTTAAAATGTAAAATTTGATTGACAAATAATTTTTTTTTTTTTTTCAAACATCATCAAAGACTAAAAATTAAACACATAAAAATTTATCACACGTGAAGTTTAAACTACAAACATTAAATCATAACAATTTAAATTTTAACTATCATTATTCAAATAATAAACATTTATCATTTAACACATAAGAACAATTAAATAATAATAAAAACTTTAACTTTCCCCTTTTCACTGTTCACGTGAACAATAATACTGTTCACGTGAATAGTGCATGTACTGTTCACTATTTTTTTTTTAGTATACATGTGCATAACTTAACTTTTAGGAAAAAAATACTTTCAAAAATGTCTACAGAAACGATTTTATAACTCTGGACTCTGATACCAAACTGTAACGCCCCAATTTTTCATACATCTTTTGAAGTGTCACCAAGAATAATTTTATTTTACTTAAATACGGAATGATAACATTTTATTCTCCAAATAAACAGAATATTCATAAATAATCATAAAATCATGTCTTTAAATAAATAAATAAAAAGACAACTTAAATATTCTCAACAAGACAATAAATTTAAAATGTAGTAAAACCTAGAATTTTTATTTGTCGAAATCCATTTTCTTCGAATCCTTTAGCAGTCTACTACACCATCCCGTCATTGTTCCAATCGACCTGAACTAGCCTATAAAATTTGTAAGAGTGAGTATTTTAAAAACACCCAATAAGATACATGCAGTTTCCATATACAAATACATAACAATTAAAACTATACACTTCATACCATTTTGCTCTTATGGAGTATATCGGTGACCAAGCGACACACCCATTTTAGGTCCTCTTATAATTTCATGTCTTTTTCTTAAGAATCTAAAATTCCACTGACAATTCATGCATATTTAATTGAATATAAATGCATAAAGAAACAAAACAGTTGCACATAAATATCTTACATTGTTATTGGAATATTAAAAAATATCTATCGACACGTTAAAAATATTTATTTTCCTACATTTGGTGAAGAATTGCTTGACAATGATGAGTGTACTTGACTTTTCACAACCTTTCTCTTTCTCTCACTACAGGTAGTACCCTCTCTCTTTCTCTCTCTCCCTCTCTCTCTTTCTACCGTATAAAAAGTATGTGTGTGTAAAAAAATGTGACACATGCATGGTATTTATAGTGGTTAATAAATAATGATGACTTAATAGACTCCAAATAAAACTCTTAATTTAAATTTAAATTGGACTCTTAACAAATAAATCATCTTATCAAGAAATTTGAATTTAAAAGATATCTAATTACCTGATGATAAAATTCTAGTGTGGATATATGTAACTTTCAAATTTCATTTTTAATTTAAAGATAAACATAATAATATATACCCAATCAAAATTAACAGTTAACAATTATTCTACTTAAAATAGAATTACAATTAACTAATAATCTTTTTATCAAAATAAATATGAAATATAATTAGTACTTTACGTGTGGTGGTAAAATCAATTGGATAGTGAATATTTTGGTAAAAAAATCATGATATATCTTAACCAACCACCACATGAGACACTTGGCATGCTAGGAAAATTTACACTAGAATATAATAATAATAAAATAAATCAATTGACAAGTGTTGGATAATGATGGTTTTGGTAAAGTTTCCATCACAATTCAAATGGGTTGAAATTGAACTCATTAAAATAGGGTTGCATTTCTACACGTGAAATCATGAAACCAATTTAAATTAATTATCATTAAAGATAACTTCTTTAAACTTCAATTTATCGCGCCTTACTTATCCAAATTAACTTCTTCTTGGGTCTAAAATATATAATTAAATACAAGCTATTCAATGAGCCCAATATTAATATACTAACGGGAAATTTCAATAAGTAAGATATAACTTTGGGACATTTCAATAATAAGAAAATAAGTTTCAACTTTCAAAAATCAGATTTTTATTAATAATTTAATTAATTAAATATATATTTAATTAATTAAATATATTAAGGTCACAGATTTATATAATTTGGTCACATATTCACAATTTAGTTAGTCACATATTATTTTCGGTCACAAATCAGAAATTTTAAATGTCAAAAATTATTTTGCATCACAATTCAAAAATTTATAGGTTACAATTTGTTCATCGGTCATAGATTCACAATTTGATTAGTCACATATTACTTTACGGTCACAAATAAAAAAATTTAAATATAAAAAAAAAAAATTTATGGTCATAATTCAAAAATTTTAAAGGTCACAATTTTTTCCTTGGTCACATGTGAAAAATTTATAGGTCATAAATCATTTCCAAGGTCACGGATCGAACTTTCAATAGGTCACAAATCATTTCCTAAGTCACAATTCAAAAATTTATTGATCACAATTTGTTTCATTGGTCACATATCAAAAATTTACTCGTCATAATTTATTTATAGGTCTCAACAAGTCGCGGATTAATTTTTAGTCACAACTTATCAAATTATTGGTCACAATTGAAAGTCACGATCACAATATTCAGTTCACATATCTAATTTCGAGTCATAAGTGGAAGTCATAATCACACTTTTCCTCATAGCCAACGTCACAGCAGTCAGTGCCATCTCCTCTACCACTACCGCAGCCATAAAAAACCACTCCGCCACCAGATCTAGCAAAAATCTCGCCACCTCAACCACCCAAAATCATCGCGTCACCGTCGCCGCCACACATCATCAATTTTTTCAGTGAATAAAAATCTCAAAATCAATGCAGCTGTACCCCACCTCCACTTGTCACACCACCGCTGCACCAACGAAACTGTTAATTGATCAACAAACCGAAACTGTAACAACTTCATCTCAAACATGCTTTGTTGCCATAGCTCATAACTCTTATTCCTTTCACCCTCGAAGAATTTCTTCCACACTGGATGTTGTTTCCATGCCCTCTCCGTCATTAAATCGATTGGGACGCCTTTCATCTCCAGCGGAAGGAAGACGACGAAAAGCCCCATTACAAAAGTCTAAGCAGAGAAGAAGAAGAAAATGTAGGCTTGTAAATGGAAAAACATTAACAGGAAAGCCTGTGCAATTAGGAAAATGAAAACCATATTTGAAATCCTAAACCTGCCACCACCTTCATCCCCGTCGCCGCCCAACAGCACATTCATTACCACACCACCACAGCGACCACCGCCACCACCATTAGTCACCACAGTGACCACCACCACAAACCCTTACCAACTGAAAACACCCGTCTTCACCGCCTCCACCACATCACCTCCACACCCATCGCCATCGCCTCTGCCACCTTCACCGCCTCCACCTCCATCGCCTCCACCACCACACACACCATCACCACCACCCAAATCTCTGGTGCACCGTCGACGCAGCAACGCAACGCTAGGCCTGCTTCTTCTGGCCGGTTATTCACTCCGGCTGGTGGCGGCAGAGAGCTCTAGAGCAGCGAGGTTCGATAGAGAGAGGGGGGGGTGAGATTAGAGAGATTTGAGAGAGAGAGAGAGAGAGAGAGAGGAAGGATGCTAGTTTTTAGTGAGAGAGAGAAGTGTGAGAGAAATAATTTAGGGTTTGACTTGGGTAGGATAAATTAATTAATTTTAAAATATATTAATAAATAAAAAAATATCTGATTTTTGTATAATCAAACCTTCCATCTCATTTTTTAAAGTGGATCTTGAAAAGTAGGTCTTTGTGTAATTACCATTATATTAAATCTCTTTATATCAAAATCTAATATTTGGCCCAAAATTTAAAGATTTAAAACATATTTCATTTTAAATCCTTAAACTTTTCAAAATAGATAAATATAAACAAACTTTATTTCAAAAATTTCGGGGCTTTTCAAAGCGGTGTCGGGATTACAAGGTATCTTCAATCTTTCTTTTCTTTCAAAAGTCGGCTTATTTGGTAAGTTAAATTTGTTAGAACTAAACTATTAAATACATATTCAATTCAACGTACTAAACTTTTAAAGTTCATATCGTGAAATGCAAGGCAAGGTGGGACACAATATATAGATATGAACTATTTTGTCATCCCTGACTATATTTTCCAATTGCGCACAACCATTTTCCTTTTCTAAACAACGTAGAAATAATACCTTCGAACAAAATTAAATTATATTAAGTCCCTATTTGATAAGAATTAAAATTCAGAGTGAACAATTAATTTTAACTACATATTCTAAGAGATCCACAACTTTTAAATAACACATTTCATCAATTTTTATCAAAATTTACTAAAAATTCAATTTTAATTCTCACCAAACATTGGCTAAATATGATGGCCGGCACATTTCGACACGTAAATCTTTTGCTTAATCTTATTCTGCCGATGTAGAATTCACTTAAAACTTTCATCATCGAATTAAACACGTTTGATCATTATAGTTATTATTTTTATTATTAACCCCGTTAGATTTTTATTTTTATTTTTATCACTTACAGCCTAATACCATAATGCGTATCTAAAGTACGAAAAGAACAAAAATTAAACATTTTTCTTTACAATGGATAATGTTTGGCTAATTTCAAAGTTTTTCCTTTCACGAAATCTTAAATTACGATGAAGTATTAACAAAATACTATATTACGTGGACCCTTGTTTATTTTATTTTTATTAATATTATTTTAAATTTGGGAATCTTCCATGTAAGGCATTGATAAAGTCGAAGTGGATGGTGCAAAGGGAACATTGACAGTAACAGGTGAAGCAGACCCATATGAAATTATAATGAAAACAAGAAAAGCTGGAAAAGATATTGAAGTTGTCAGCATTGGGCCTCCTCCAGCCCAACAAAAACAAGATGGGCTTAGAAAAGCTGAAGAGAAAAAGCCCAATGAAAAGAAACCCGAGGAGAAAGTGCAGGCCCATATACACACACCCTTCACCTGCCCCATTTGTGAGAGAATTCCAGTCATGCCCATGACCCGGTGGGAAGAACCCAGCCCTCAATGCTCCATCATGTGAAAACTATAATTGTATCGCATGCTACAACTAAATTACCTAGAAGATCTTTTAGAGTTTCATGGAGTTGTGAAATTTGAAAACAAATTAAAGTTTACTAATCAAATTAAGATAAATAGGAGTTTACAAATTGAAATTTCACTTAAAGTTCAATGAATTTTACTCATCTCTGTAAAGAAATTATTTTACATATCATTTTACGCCAATTAAAGGAGTAAAATAACGCTATTAGAGGATTCGTTTAAAAAAAAACACATGAAATACACTATTCACTTTATATAATTTTCTTATTTTATTATATTTAAATCGAATTATTTACGTCTTTCATGACTTGCATTAAAAGTTTGTTTTATTCTTGCTTGTTAGACATTGGTATCCAAATAATATTGCAGCTTTTCACTCTAAAATTTATTACGTATTTACGTTCAAATATTTTTTGTCCAATTTTTTTCATTATGTATAATTCTAAACGGTAATTTGCAAGCATCATCCCAACCTTTGGGCTCACTTACAAGATAGTCCCCATCCCTTTTTTTTTTTTTTTTTTTACTCACCTCCTTCCTCATGCTTTTGTTTTTAGCTGCAACTCCGTCTCATATTTGAATGTGCCACTGCCATCCACATGCCTAAATAACAAAAGCCAAAAGCAAAAATTCAGATTTTCATCTTTTTAATTTTTGCAGTCCCTAGGATATCCTAATTCTCTTTCTTATATGATTTTATCCTTCTTTCTCGGGAACATAGACACAGATGAAAATAAGTTGCGAATTGGAATGTCGAATCCTAGGATTTGAGCTGGGAAAATTAGTTTGTTTATGTGATATCCCTCTTTGGGCTCGAAAATACATTTTTATCTTTCTTATTTTTAACCAAACGATATTCAATAAAATAATATTATACATAGGGATGAACAAAATGACCAAACCAAATCTAGAACCGAATCTAACCTAACATAGTAGTTCGATTAGATAGAAAAAAAAATAGTTATCATTTTGATTCTTAAAATTAAGAACTATTTGGTTTTGGTTCTGATTTGGAAGAATCGAACTCAATATATGTACACGAACTCAATAATAAAATAAAAAATCAATAAATTCATTATCAAAAAAAGTATTGATTCATGGCTCTGTTTGGTTCTTTTAGAACCATAACCAAATAGAGCCATGTCTACTTTAGTTACACATAAACCCAATTTTTTTTTTTAATTTTAACTATATATTTTTCAAAAAATCATTATTGCAAAATACGTTTTCCCCCAAAATCTATTTTAAATGAACGGGCTATTTGACCTAATTGTCACAACTTCTATTTCCATTTCTATTGCAATTTCACTTGCAATTGTAAGAAAGCTTAACTGGCTCGAAATGTTAAAGAATTGAGAGTTGCTAGTTGAAACAGCAAAAATTGGTTGAATTTGATTGTGAAAGTTCTAATTATTTGAATATTTAGACTCAACTTGCGAAATTACACAATTAAAAACAGCAAGTCACGTTTTAATTGTTTTCTAAATGATTAGATTGAACAAGTCAAATTATCCTAAATTTGAATACCACAGTTTATAAATAGAAAGTAGTATATAACACCGATATGATCATGAAGAATCCCAACAACTGAGTAAAAACTTTGGGCACTTTGCCAATTAGTAATCCACTATAAGTCAAAATAAACTTACAATAGTGCGGACATGTCTATCTTGTAGAACTTCTAACCTTAATTTCTACAGCTTCCATTGATCCTACTAGAGGTGTATTCCTTGAAAACAAATTTGGACTCTTAGCCCTCCTAGACCACGTGCTCTTGACGTAAGGACTCTTGGTACCTCACCTTAGTTCTCCTGAATTTGTGCTTCTACAACAGCTCCCAATATCTAGTATTGATTAATCTTCGATAGATTAGGTGATTTGGTATGTGATCAAATGACCCTCTGTGTTTTGATTTTGTGGTTAGTATGAAACAATATGTCTTGATCAACAAAATATGTTTTTGAAGAATTTTTTAATCAAGTAATATGTGATGGTTAAATCTTGGAATCAATGAATATTTTGGATCATTAAAGAATTGATCTATATGAAATAAATCTGATTCAACATACTTTTGGACGTTCATTAGGAAATGATATATATAGAGGGGAAAGTGTTTGGGATGAAAGTAATTGAAAAATCAGTATTTGAAGCAAAACAGAGTTCTAAACGTCGACCCTCCGCTCGAGCGTTAGGTGAGCAGCAGCTGAGCATTCGGAAGTATTTTCATCATAACTTTCTCTCTTAATATCAAATTCAAAATGGCTACAATTCTTCTAGAATTAGTATTCTCCAAATTTGAATTTTTTTCATGTAAAAGAGCATTATACGTTGTGACTAAGAATTTAGAGCATAATTTGTGCAACTTTTTGACACACTTTAGACTTCTAATTGCATTCTCTTAATTATATTTGATCTTCTTGGATATATTTGGCTCCTCCAAAACTTATACTACCAATCCTTAATTATTTTCACTTTGATTATAACTCGATAAACTCTTGATACAATTCAACAAGGACTTGATTTTGACTTGAGAAATTACCAATTACAATTTGGACTTAACAATATCCCTATTTGACATCCGTGAAAAAAATCATTTATTTTAAAGTCAAAAGTCCACTACAATCTACCTAATAAACACTTTCCAAACTACACTTCAACAAATTGTCAATCTATTTCCTGAAACTACAAAAACCAAAGTCATATGACTAAGTTTAATAAAACAACTTAATAAAACATGTGTAACACCGAAGCATGCAATATCATATGAAAATATAAACTTTGAAATAAATCATTGAATTTTATATCAATATAGACAAAACACAATAATATTTCAATAATAAAATTTCAGCAAATATATCAAATGACTCCCCTAAGTCATCTATCAATAAAAAAAATTCAAAACTTTAAAATCCTCTCCCTAACTCATATAATCAACTCTTTGAAATAAATACACACATATCTTCCCCTTTGTCATGAATAACAAAGGAAAGACAAATAATAGTCATGTAAAACATAGTGAAGAGTGAGTAAAAAAATATGTACATATATGATGATGCAAAGATTATGCAAAAACATGTGACAGAAGAATAAAAAAAAAATTCAATTTTGGGACCAACTGTTTTGTTTTTCATGAATTTTCACCTTGAAAAGTTATGTGCTTACTTGTACATGCATAGTTCATAAAAATAAAAAATAAAAACTTTCTCACGTAACTTACTTTAAACCTAAATGAAGTAAATTGTATAAGCTACACGTATGATAAGTGTCACTAAATTCCTATAAGCAAGTTTCAAAATATTAAATCAATGAGGAAGGACATGCAAAAATCACCGGTGAATGAATATATCCTTCAACTTATGAAGTCAAACTTAGTCTTACTAGAACCTTTTAAATAAAGTGTTCACATTGATTTTTCAATGTATAACTTTTCTTTCCCCCATCAATGAGCACAATTTTTTTTCTCTAATTTTTCTTTTATATCTTATGTGCAATCTTTTCTCTATTAAGTGACTAAGATGATCCTTGTAATGAGTTTTTTTTTTTTTTTTTTTTTTTTTTAACATTTTCATAATTTCGAATTATGCTATTAATAGATAATAAAATATAAATTCAAAATTTTGAGTTATACTATTATTCAAAATTCAACGCTTAACCCAAAATTTAAATGTCATTCCATATATTTTAATTTTTTTTCTAGTTTTTTTTGACCAAGATATTATAAACTTACTTTGATTAAATGGTATAAATATTTTAAAAACAAAGAATATTTATTTAACTATCAATCATTCAGAATTTCAGATTATATAATTAATTATAATAAAAAGATTGGATGACTGGATTTATAAATTATATAAAACAAATGTTAGTTAGGTAAAATTTTAAATTGACAATTGTATAATATAATTGTTGGATTAAAAATATATTATAAAATTATAAATATATTCAACAATATTAAAAACTAATCATTCATAAAAATTATATATTTTTTTTCACGCCCCGCCGAGCCAACCCCGCGGGATATTTTTGTAATTTCTAGCCTGAAACTACCTCAAATTCTCGCAATGGTTAATGAGAAAAATTATTTTTAAGTCTTCTGCATTGGAACTGCCGACACGAAGCTCGAAGAGCTCCGAGTTCTCTCGGAGTTTGTTCAATCCAATCTCAACTGCTTTTTTTTTTTGGCCCAGTATTTGTTTTCTATTTTTCGCATTGATATATTCAATTGCCCAGTATTTGGTAGATGACTGTTAAATTCTCTTATTGTCAATTTTTTTGACCACTAATTTGTCTAGTTAATCACATGCTTACATGTGCTCAAATGTTGATAAGTATCTGAATCCACAACCTTTTCCGATTGAAAATAATACGACTCCCAACTACTATTGCACCATGTGACTGTTTGGCTTCCATCTAGAAATAGTTTGATTGAGATCTCTTCTCCATCTTTTTGTTTAATTTGTTATCCACTCAATTACAACTTTAATTATCCATGACGTGTCAATATGCAATTCAGTAGACAAGATTTCAACTCTAACAGTTTGGCATCTACCACAGTCACCAAGTAATTTTAGTAATAATACTGAAGAAACACACATAAGTTGTTGTACAGAAAATCAACAATTTTTTCCACTAACTATAATAATTAACAAATAATTCATTAAACCATATATATATATATATATTGGATTTTTTGATACCCAATAATTCTTAAACAATGATAAAAAATCGTGACCCGTTTTGTTTCATAGACTTTAAGCTCGGGATTGAAATATATATTAAAATCCACACCACAATTGTAGTAACCCAATTAAGTTGGGTATTTAGAGGAAATCGGCACATTAGGGTTAGGTGCTCAATACCTAATTGGAGATTGATGTGTTAGTTAGAGATATACACTATTCCTAACTTTTGGTAATCTACCTTATTCGTATTGATATCCATCTCGTGAAGATTTTCTTGGAAAATTTCGAAAATTCGTTTTCCCCCTTTGACTTACATATAAGAGACCTCTAAACCCTAATATACATACCAACTTACGTGAGAAATCTGTCCCTTTGCTTTGTACTTGAGAAATACTTTGCTTTGTGCTTTGAAGCCATTCTCCTTGCCATTGTGTGCTCTATACCTTAGTGTGTATCTTAGACTCCGAAAATCTCTTGTTGGTGTTACCTTTGTGGTGTTGGATCGAGTTTTCTGAGCCTAAGAGAAATGGAGAATATTATTTTTTCATCTTCTTGCTTCAATTTCTAATTTGTTTTGGTTGGATTTCTTTAATTATTGTTTAAGTATTCACTTACTTGTCGATTTGTTTGATTGTAGGTGAGATTAAAATCTTACAATATATTTTCAAACATGCGAAAAATATATATTAAACAATATAATTTGCATTTTTTTTATAGAGTTCAAATTGTATTCTGCATTCTTTATTCTTATATTTGAAGAATGAAAATGTGGTATAACAACAATTATTATGCCCCCGTTTGACCCCCTATCATATAAAATCATATCCTTTTTTTTCTCTCTCTCTCCTACTTTTAACCACACAATATTTTATAAAATAATACTACACATATACCGAAAACTTTATTTTCCTTTTCAACCACACATTCTCCAAAAAACACTATTCAAAAAACTCTTTTTTGAAAATATAGGGGCTCAAACAAGGCCTATGATAAACCTCGCCCTCCTTTGAAAATGAAAATGAGTGGAATAATATTTTTTTGAAAAATGAGTGATTAAAAAAGAAGGAAAATTTTCGATTTACGTGTAATATTATTTTATAGAAAATTATGTGGTTGAAAATAAGAGAGAAAGATGGAATATAATTTAATGAGATTCAAACGCGGGTTTTGATAAAAGATTGTACTTTTTTTTAATAATGAATTTTATTTTAATTTTTACACGATAATGACACGTGTGTTGGACGAATTACTTGCTGACAGGACACTTTAACGGGGTTAATGGTATGCCCAAGTCTGATAATTATGAGTAATACCCACTTTTTATCCACTCTTTGCTATTCAAATTCAAGCTATGCGACAAGGCTTATTACAAAATAAATGTTTAAATGGAACAAATTTTGAAACAATTTCTATTTTTTTCTCACACCTTTCAGGTCTATCTAATGCCTTAAAGAATCCTCAATCGTAAGGTAAAATAGATTTAAATTGTAATTTAGATCTCTAAAAGGTTGATTTAATTTTTTTTATTGAAGTAAAATTTGAATTTAGATCCATCGAAATGTAAAAAATAATACAAAAATAATTTAAGAGATATTAATATATTCAATTTCATACTATCAATGAAGATGCATCAAATAAGAGCTAATGGCCCACCTCTATTCATAAATCATTGACTTATTTACCTCTGGTGGAGTCATATTTAATTCTCCATTAGACGTAAGAAAAATAGTAGGAAATGGCAACTATTCTTTATCCATTTTATAAAACCAGTAGTAAGTACGTGCTTTGTACGTCATACATATCAGAATAATGATATGCGTAATATTTTTAAAATATTAAAAATATATTTTGAAAGTTGTTGATGTAACTGACATTATATTAAAGAAAAATTAAAAATTATTAAAAATAATGAATGTAAAATTAAAAATAATATTGTTAATCATGTTTATGTTGACGATTTAGAATTTCAAAAATAATTATTCAAATATTTAATTACTTATTATTCAACCATTATGAACAAAAACTATATCATTAACTATTTCTTTAAAGGTAATGAATATGATTTTTTTTTTTTTTTTTTTTTTTTTTTTTTGGGATGTGCATGTGATCCTTTGGTTTCTTTGAGAATTTTTTTACCTCGATTTCTCCTTATGGCTATATGATTTTACTCTCAATGCAAGAATTTTTAGTTTTTTCTTATTTCAATGAAGGTAAATCAAGAACACATGTTCAATAATGATTAAAAACATGCATATTAAAAAACATGCTCAAGAATACATGTTCAATAATGATTAAAAACATGAATATTATTATTTTTAAAATATATATAAAACTTCTTTTAATTGCATGTTTTTTTAATTGTTTACTAATAATTAGTCATAAGAGTCCGTTTGATACGCCATTATTTTCCCTGAAAGTTGGAATTCGAATTCATATATATAATTTCTTTTAATTGCATGTTTTTATTAATTGTTTACTAATAATGAGTAATAACGGTCCGTTTGATACGCCATTATTTTCCCTGGAAGTTGAAATTTGAATTCCAATTCCACTTTTGGCTTATTTGATTGGCCAAATTTTTCATGAAATTCGAATTTCAACTTTTCATATTTTTCTTGTTTTCCTTGAATTTCAATTCCCACCTAAATTCCACCTTTAAAAAAAAATAAAAATAGAATCAAATTCTAAGACGAAGTGTAAAAAAATTATTCCTTTCATTGACAAATTTCATGTAAAACAAAGCAAAACGAACATATTTTTTTATTTTTTTTGCAATCTAAACAAATTTTGTTTTCAATGGTAAGAAAATTTATTCATTTAATTGACGATTTTCATGAAAAATAAAGTCAAATGTATTATATTTTTCAGGTGAAAATTATACCAATCAAACACTTTTAATTACAATTCCCAATAAAACAAATTTCAGGCAATTCAATTCCCCCTAATTCATTTCATTTCCACCCAAATTCCATCTTTCTATCAAACGGACCCTAACTATGTTTAGTGAAAATTAATTGACGTAATTTTTGAAAGCAATAATAATTATTAATTATCTTATTTGGAGGAGATAAATTGAATCATTTTGTACTCCATTTTTATCTGTATATTTATTTGTAATTGCCAATTAAAACAACTTTTAAATAAGTGTCAATAATAAATATAACATACTAATGCAACCTTTCAATTTTTTCCCCTTTTGTAAACCAAATAAGGGTATATTGGGCATATAGATAAATATATAGGGGCAAAATTGATATTCAAAAGTTTTTTCTCAATCCACACTTTTAATATATTTTAGATTTAGATGTAGATGACCATATTTTTTAAATATTATGAAAATGATCGCTTGATAAAAAGTACCGAACTTACCTTAATTATCAATTTATGCAAGACAATTTATCTTGTTAAGGCACTTCATAATTGTCGCGAAGATATAGAACTATTTGTGAATGTTGATTGTTAAGAAACTATTTGTCCAACATTTTGTTGTTCCATATATTTCAGTTTGAATGGTTTTGCGGGAAAATAACTATCAAGAAAGCTTAGGGTGTGTTATGCTTACTGTCTTCAACCTGTTTTTAATTTTGAGTTTTGTAAAACACTGAAAATGTGTTCAGTATGATATTTGTGAAAATATATTTTCGAAAATAAGGTTAAACTTATAACATAAAATTCAAAATGCATTTTTGATATTTTGAGTGTTTTCGAAAACACTCAAAACATGGAAAACAAGCATTTAAATAAAATTCTAAAAATTAGAAATTTAAAAAAAAAAAATTAAAATTCTAACAAAAAAATTTTAAAATTTTAAATAATAAAGAATTTAATAAAATAAATTCTAAAATTTTGAAAAGCTAAAGTTCTAAAAAAAATCTAAAAAAATAATAATAAAAATTTTACAATTTTTAGAAAAATAAAAATAGATCAAACACTGAATGATTATTTAAATAAAAATTCTAAAAAATATTTAATTGAACACAAATAAAAAAAATTTCATTCCACGTCATTGATTTTTATTTTCTATATTTAAAATTCAGTTTTTTTTTTTTTTTTTTTTTTTTTGTAGTAATAAAAATTTATTGTAAGATTCACCAACTTTATAATGTATATATTACATGAAAATATATTAAAATAAAATTATTCTATTTTTATTGAATAATCAAATTTCATAGAATAAAATGTTATAGAACAAATTTTCAAAATTTCAAACCAAACTTGTTTTCTAATTTTCCGTTTTGAGAAATAATTTTTCAAAATAACAAATCAAACGTGATTTTAACAATCTTAAAACAGATCATCAAAATAAAAAATTGAAAATGAACTTAAAAATGAAAACTGAAACACAAACCAAACGAGCCCTTATTATCTTTTTGGAAATAGAATGGTTCCTTGATTGAATGTATTGGAAGCTTAAACCTTTTGTCTAACCAATTGTACGCTTACCGGTCATGGCATATATGACATTTTTATACATAAAAAGGGTAAATTTGACATTGTACATGTAATTGTGTCCACTTGCAAAATTTGTTCGATTCCTTTATTGTCCTAGAATCTGTGAGATTACCGTGCTTATTTTTCAATGCCCCCAACAAATCCACCACATGCATATTTATTCACCTCTTCAAGATCAATCTTTCTTCAATCCTCGAGGTAGGCCAAATGATTTCAACATCAATTAGTGCACGTCCGGTTGCTAGGAATGATTTTCCCAAAATCATCGGCATGTCTCGATCCTCTTCAGTATCAAGAATGATGAATGTTGAAAAGATGAAATTCTCAGCCTTAAAAAGCATATCCTCAATCATTCCTTGATTGATTTGATCAAACTAAAAGAATATTGTAGTTGCCTTCAGCTTTTCCAAGCCTAATTTTATGTATTCAGACAACTGATCAATACTTACTCTAGAATCATATAAAGCATGGGAAGGAAACTCTCTAAATCTTTTAGCTTAGGATGGAGCTTGTTGAGCAACGATGAGCTGCATTTAAGTTAGGTCCACTATCATACTCCAATAGTTTTCTCTTTTTACTTAACATTTCTTTCAAGAACTTTGTATAGCTAGGGATTTGCAAGATCACGTTGATGAAAGGAGTGTTGATATGAAGCTTATTGAAAACATCTAAAACTTTGCAAATTGTTTCTCTAACTTGTTGTTCTATAGCCTTTGGGAAAATGGGACAGGTGGCATGTGTACGTTAACAGGAAGGGTTACCTTGGGGAGTATCCGATTTCTGATCTTCCGTTTTTTTTTTTTACTGATCAGAACGATCTATTTCCACATTGTTAGTGGTAGGTATTTTTTTTTTTTAATCTTCAACCCCATGCCTCATTACACTGATATCTAACAACTGAACTCTACCTCGTTTTGTGATAGCTAGATCCTTTCCTCTTCAGGCAGTTTTCGAAGCCTTTGAGAAATGGGATAGGAGGCCCATAAGCTCATAAAGGGATAGCTTTCATGGTTGATAGAATGTTAAAAATGTCATTCCCTATGACTTTTGTAGCTAGCACATGTCCCCATCAATTCGTTTCCGTATTGCTCGACAAGATGCTTTGTATTCTATTGGACAATGCAACAGTTATCTGTCCCACCTATTATTTCGAACTCATTATCGAGGAGTGGTGGTTTTATAATGTATTGTCGATTTCTTGATGTATTGAGCAAATATATATATATATATATATATATATATATATATATATATATATATATATTCCAATGACGGCCTTCTCTTTTGTTGCTACCGAAAACCTAGTAATTTGCCTTGATTTTGATTTTCTTGACTCCAATTGTTTTTCAACAAGAAGTTTGGAAGATTTTTCCAGCTAGGATCATAGGTTTTAAAACCCAATTTTTTTAGTCAAAGGTCAAAAGTGAAATTGTCAAATTCATAGTCAAATAAGAATTAAAATGAAATAAATTATTTTATTGGGATTTATTTTATAAATTGACAATAAATGAGGGTTAAGTTGGATAGAATTTTAAGTTGGGGATTTACTTTTCTATTAATGGAAGTTAAAAGGACCAAATATTTTATTTTTAGGAATGTTGGACTACCTTTGCAATTTTGACTTAATGGATTACACATAGGGCTGTACATATCTCTCGAATCGAATTGAACCGAACCGGACCCGAACCGATCCGAGCGGTTCTTCGTAAGTGAAATACCCAAACGGGTATCTGAATTGAGAACTGACGGGTTCGGTTCGGTTATCGGTTCTAGACCCAGAACCGAAAAATCGAATAAGAACCGAGTTTTTTTAAAATTTTAAATTTTTATATATGAGAAATATTAAATTATTTTAACTTTTTAAAAATAAATTAGCAAAGATAGAGTTTGCATTGAAAACACTGAGTTCTATGAGGGCATTGAGACAAGTAATAAAATATATATTAAATTTTTTCTAATTAAATCTTATTAGTTGAACACTTTTTAGTTTATTTATGTTAGTTAATTGTGATTTTTCAATTTTTCTCTTAGAGTTTCTTAATATCTAGTATGACAAGTTAAGTAATTGATGGTTAAATCAAATAGTTGGTAAGTACTACTATATTAGCAATATTTTAAAATATTTTATCTCTACGAGTCTATGACTTCTAATTTATATGAATCACCGATATTTTAGTATTACTAATTTACTATCTACTTTTTGTTATTTGTATACATTGATAAATTAATTTTATTGGACAACTTGTTATTTATATGTTATTAAATTGGAATATGTTAATTTGTAAAAGTTAAAATTAAACATGTCAGACTGTAGTGTTATTATAAATGTTAAAAAAAAATTAATTATAGTATGGAACCGAACAGACCCGAACTGAACCGAACCGAACCGAACGGAACCAAGAAATTTAGTTTAAGTATTATATCATTAA